>AWOL01S0022847.1:201691-260896 GCA_000715115.1 Nicotiana otophora
GGGGATAGGTTGGTCCGAGCCTTTGATTCTTCATTTCGCCTTTGCTCCTTATCTTGATGCCTTGTTCGAGTCACCCTGGGTAACATCTAGCTACTACGGAAAAAATAATATTTTCGAAAATATGCATTTATGATAAATCATTTGTGAAAAATGCAGTTGTTCAAAATATGTGATGATGCATAAAACCAATAATGTTGTCGAATCGGAGACTATGGCACGTTTCGAGAGATTGCAACCTTCCTAACTCAGAATTTTGAGGACCCTCCTCAAACTTTTGCCCCGGTTAAATACATGCATTCAATAATGCACTTCTTGGTGATCCCTGATGTAATGAAATTGATAAAACTCAAAATGTTGCTCGGTTCCTGACTGTAAAGTGGAATGAAGATTTTATTATGTTGTGGTCGAACCCACATAGCTGCCTACGTATCCCCTCTTAATCGAGAATCAAGCGTAGTTCATGTTACATCAAAAGAAAGTGCGAATATAATATCAAACATAATAACTATTGACTTCGTCCAAATTGATGGGTTTTGGCCATATTTCTCCATCCATCTCTGCAAGTATAACACTCTTTCTGTCAGTACTCAGTCAACTATGTAAGGGTCTTGCCAATTATGTGAGAATTTCTCTTTTGCTCCTCCCTGATGCAGGAAGATCTGTTTCAACACTAATTGCCCTAGTATGAATTGCCTCGATCTAACCTTTTTGTTGAAAGCCCTTGCTATTCTATTCTGGTAGAGTTGACCATGACACACTGCATTCATCCTCTTATCGTCAATGAGAGCCAGTTGCTCATACCAGCTCCGTATCCATTCCGCATCGCGGAGCTCGGCCTCCTATATCATTCTTAGGGAAGGAATCTCTACCTCGGTAGGTATAACAGCTTCAGTACCGTAGACCAGTAGATAGGGGATTGCACGTATGAACTCTGGTGCGGTACCCAAACAAAGCAAATGGTAGCTTCTCATGCCATTGCTTGTAATTGTCCACCATTTTCCTTAATATCTTCTTGATGTTCTTGTTGGCGGCTTCCACGGCATCAATCATCTGCGGCTTGTATGCTGTAGAATTCCGATGCTTGATCTTGAATGTTTCACACATGGCTTTCATCAGATCACTGTTGAGATTGGAGACATTGTTGGTAATGATTGACTCAGGTACTCCGAATCAACAAGCAATACGATGTCGAACGAAATCTACTACAACCTTCTTAATCACAACTTTTATAAGAAGCGGCTTCGACCCATTTTGTGAAGTAATCTATAGCCACCAAAATGAACCTGTGTCCATTTGAAGCAACCGGTTAAATTGGTACGATGACATCCATGCCCCGGGCAGAGAAACGCTAGGGTGAACTCATTGCATTGAGTTCGTTGTGTGGCACTCGTATCATATCAGCATGTACCTAGAATTGGTGGCACTTCTGTACATACATTATGCAGTCTGTCTCCAAGCCTTATTACATCAAAATCTGATGAAATGTAATCTAGAAAGCAGTAAAGAACATTATCTCCTAGTCTACTTGGTCCCTGAAGGACCTTTTCCATGCTTAGATCTCTTGACACCATCAATCACATTTCCCAGATCGCACATATCGAGTAGCAAGTAAGCCATTGCCAGCTTCCCTCCTTTATCAGGATTCATACCTTGACAATCCCAAAGCCTCTTTCTCATCTTCCCCTCTAGCTCCATCAGTCCTTTCTCTAGATGCTCCAACCTCTCTGTCGACTTATTTTCAATCTCCTTCCATTCTCTGATCGCCTCCATATCTACCTTATATTGTTCTAGATGCTTAGCTTCAGATTCGAACACTTTTTTACGTAGCCTCGTGTATTTCACCTTTGCCTTAGCCACCTCATCTATGATCCTATCTTTCAAATTGACCCCCAGTTTGACGTCCCCGATTATGTCATCTTCCAACCATAAGAGGTAGTAGTACATATGACCGGTGTCATACTTGTCTGGCTCAATAGTCTCTCCCTCCACGATGATCTTTTGGTTCCACATGTGTTGGGCTTCAAACATGAATGGGATGACATTTCCTTGAAATCCGCTTTATACGGAACCATGTTGGAAACCCGAGGTATGACTTGTTTCCTCCTAGATTGCCTCATTACCCCTATATGAGCGTAAGGGTAGATGTCTTTCAGCCTGATCGGTACTAAGTGAGTGGTTTCTTTGGAGCTGATAATGAACGTGCTACTAGGAAACCACTCAAACATCCAATGCACTTGCTCATCTGTCATATTACCGAAGAAACGGTCCCAGCCTACATCATTTCTAGGCTTTGCAAACCTGTCTGCAATGAATGCCATCTTCTTCGGATGATGACTGGCTATGTAGTCATGCAGTGGCCTGCGTAAACACTCCTGGCAATAATCACCCCTCTGAAAATGTTCCAGGACCCAAACTTGTAGCAGAAGATTACAACCGTCGAAGTGTCCAAACTCATGCTTGTATCGATCCAAAGAACGGTACATCTCAGCTAAGATCATTAGGATGATAGTATGTTTATGCGCCTCGATACCCTTCATTAAGGTCCTGGCGACCATGGCTAAGCGAGTGTGAATCCTCCCCCCTTGCATTGGAAAGATCATTAAACCCAAGAAGCAGACTATGAAGACATAGGCCCGGCGATTTACCTATCCCAAAGAAGTGATGGCTAGATCCTCATGGTGCAGGCGATATGATTTTCCATGCCCATACCACTCATAGAGAAGTTCAAAGGGGATGTATAATTTCTTTAGGCAAACCAGTCGTCGTTCTTCTTAAAACCCAGCATCTTCAGAAAATCGCATGGGGTGCGATTTTCTGGCACCAATAGACTCTGACTATCCCATGGTAACTTGGCGAAGCCCCCTATTTCTTCAAGGGGGTGAGTCATTTCTATGTTGCCAAATTGGAAAAAAACTCTCGTTTCATCCCAGAACATGATGGCTGTCTCAATTAGTCTCCTGTTGGGTTGAATGTTCAACAAAGATAGCAGGTTACCCAGACCCCTCACATGGTTTCTATGAGGGGTTTGATAAGTGGTGGTTTGTGGGATACTGGGTTGGATGATGGTGTTGTTGTTGAGGGGTTTGCACTAATGGCAAGTTAAGGTTTTGAGGAGGTGCGGGATTGTGATACTAGTGCATTGTGGGAGGATTTTGTGGAGGTATGGGTGCTGGATTTTGGGTTTGGGTTTTTTTGCGGTGGTGTTTGGTTTTGAGTTGTTGTGTTTTGCTGTTTGATGTCAGGAACATTAGAGTAAAAGAGAAGTTTGCGAGATTTTGGACTAACTCATTATATCCTGGTGTACTTCTTCCGATCGAATTTTCAACCTTCTCTACCATGGTAGCATTGTCTTTTCGGTTAGCACTTAGATCATCCATTTTCCCTTTGCCTTTACTCTTCGCGTTGCTAGGTGGAGGAGGAGGTGGAGGACTTCTGGATCTGGTGTGGTATGTTGATGATGCCAGAATGCACGAACCAATCTTTGGGAATAGGAATAATCAAAAGAAACAAAAACAAAAGGTAACTGAGTCAGTAAGAAAAAGTAAATGAGTGCTTGCAATATTTAAGAAGATATCACGTAAGTTCATGCAATAATTCGCGTCCTAATTTGTGGACGTCATTATGCCTGAGGTAGGCCTAAGCGACACATAGACTAAAAAAGACAATTTCATGCCAACGTTGCCTCATTCCATTAATGCGAAAATAAGCCAAATCAATCTTACACTAATTCAAAATAATAATAATAAAGTCACTAATGGCATTAAGCCTTATTACATCAAAATCTGATGAAATGTAATCTAGAAAGTACTAAAGTACATTATCTCCTAGTCTACTTGGTCCCCGAAGGACCATTTCCATGCTTAGATCTCTTGACACCATCAATCACATCCCAGATCGCACATATCAGGATCCATACCTTGACAATCCCAAAGCCTTTTTCTCATCTTCCCCTCTAGCTCCATCCGTCCTTTCTCTATATGCTCCAACCTCTTTGTCGACTTATTTTCAATCTCCTTCCATTCTCTGATCGCCTCCATATCTACCTTATATTGTTCTAGATGCTTAGCTTCAGATTCGAACACTTTTTTACGTAGCCTCTTGTACTTCACCTGTGCCTCAGCCACCTTATCTATGATCCTATCTTTCAAATTGACCCCCAGTTTAACATCCCCGACTATGTCATCTTCCAACCATAAGAGGTAGTAGTACATATGACCGGCATGATACTTGTCTGGCTTAATAGTCTCTCCCTCCACGATGATCTTTTGGTTCCACATGTGTTGGGCTTCAAACATGAATGGGATGACATCTCCCTTGAAATTCGCTTTATACTAAACCATGTTGGAAACCCGAGGTATGACTTGTTTCCTCCTCGATTGCCTCATTACCCTTATACGAGATTAAGGGTAGATGCCTTGCAACCCGATCGGTACGAAGTGAGTGGTTTCTTTGGAGCTGATAATGAACGTGCTACTAGAAAACCACTCAAACATCCAATGCACTTGCTCATCTGTCAGATTACTGAAGAAATGGACCCAGCATACATCATTTCTAGGGTTTGCAAACCTATCTGGAATCAATGCCATCTTCTTCAGATGATGACTGGCTATGTAGTCATTCAGTGGCTTGCGTAAAAGCTCCTGGCAATATTCACCCCTCTGAAAATGTTCCAGGACCCAAACTTGTAGCAAAAGATTACAACCCTCGAAGTGTCCAAACCCATGCTTGTATCGATCCAAAGCACGGTACATCTCAGCTAATATCATCGGGATGATAGTATATTTCTTCCCTCGATACCCTCCATTAAGGTCCTAGCGACCATGGCTAAGAGAGTGTGAATCTCCCCCCCTTGCATTGGAAAGATCATTAAACCCAAGAAGCAGACTTTGAAGACATAGGCCCGGCGATGTACCTATCCCAAAGAAGTGATGGCTAGATCCTCATGGTGCAGGTGATATAATTTGCGATGCCCATACCACTCATAGAGAAATTCAAAGGGGATGTACAATTTCTTCAGGAAAACTAGTCGTCGTTCTTCTTAATACCCAGCATCTTCAGAAAATCGCATGGGATGCGATTTTCTGGCACCAGTAGACTCGAACTACCCCATGGTAACTTGGCAAAGCCTCCTATTTCTTCTAGGAGATGAGTCATTTCTATGTTGCCAAATTGGAAAACAACTCTCTTTTCATCCCAAAACATGACAGCTGCCTCAATTAGTCTCCTGTTGGGTTGCATGTTCAACAAAGATGGCAGGTTACCTAGTACTCTCCTCATATATTTTCTGTCATAGGGTGCAAGGTTATTCCACCAGTCAATTAACAGAGGCAGGATAATTTGGACAATATAAAACCTGGGGATTTCGTGCTTCATTTTCTGCAAACAAACAAAAGTTAGCCCTTTTCCCCTCTAGATTCGACTATTTACACAATAATGATCAACATGTTAGCACGTTTTCTTCAAGTAATGCACATAATATGATGGTGTCCTTTGGGATTATGGATATCCCATTGGACTTTCGACATGGTTTATCTAAGCGGTTTGATACGTCAATAACATCTCAATCCATAATAGGTTTAGCATGATTCATGTACATTTCAAATCACAGTATGGTTTCTAGAAGGGTCTAGACCAGTACTCTCAAGTGGATAACTTGAGAGGAAAAGACACGGGACCATCGAATGCACCGCTGATCGACTAGTTTACCGCTAATAAGGCTTTCCAATTTTAACAGGGTATTTTTTAGGAAAGCGCGGACACTCATAAAGCGCCGCTATTTTGATAATAAGCACGAGTAGAGTAGGATGTTGAAATCATGTTTTATGCAAAAATAATAACACGTAGCCAAATATTTGCATGATGAAAGTGCGTCAAAACAGTTAATAATATGAACAGGGGAAAAAAAAGAAAAAAGAAAGACAAAATAGAGAAGTTGGTTTAACTCATGAAAATGTGCGAGGACATAATTAAATGAAGCAAATAGGGAGATCGGGACAGAAGAGACATGATATAGCAGTCTTAAACAAAAATAAAGGAAATAGGGAGGGCATGTACATGTCATAGAAGTTCAAGCAAATAAGGGAAATAGGAAGAGGATGTACATGATATAGCAATTTAAACAAAAAACGGAAATAAGGGAGGGGATGTACATGTCATCAAACAATCCATTAATCCGCACAAGTCAACTTCATTATGGTAAGTGCCTAAATGTATCCCTAGCAGAGTCGTCATACTGTCGCGCCCCTCTTTCTTTCGAAATCAGGTTTCGACGTATGATAACTCTTTTAAATGGGTATTAAAATAGAAGAGTCTCCACCTAACATTGTTTAAGGTGCGTTAGGGCACCTATTCACAAATAACTCTATTTAACTAGTCTAAGTCACCCAATATCGGGTAAGGGCTCAAATTACCTCAAAGAGAAGGTGTTAGACACTTTTTGAAATTCACAACTGTGGGTCCAAGCCGAAGTTTACGCTATGTGGGATTATTGGTTTATAATTGTCCTATGTGATCGTGTAAGGAATTTAAAAGTTCTACTATGATGTAAATAAGTGTAAAGAAAATTGCGCAAGAATTAAACTATAAATAATCAGTACAAGTCTTTGGAGGTTACAATATACAACTTAATTATGATAAATTCAAGCGAAGAAGTGCGAATAATAAGCAAATAAAAGAGGGGGTCCTATGTTTTTTAGCCTAAAGGATCATCCTGTGCAACATAAATAATACTTCGTAACTCCCTTAGGATATTAGTTGCTCATATTATTCAGCATGCATAGACTATCATCTCCTTCTACCCAATTAATATGTTAGAGTTGTTTGCCTAAAGCCATATAATTCAATTCTAAACAGTGTCCTATGTGTGCACTACCCGTCCCATGCCTATGGTCCAGGAAGCTTTGAACCTACTATTTTGTGGTTCTAGACTTTACTTAGGATGCTCAAAAATGATAAAACTAGGCACACATTCAAAACATGTAGGACTACAGGTAAAGAAAATAAGTGGCTCAAGTTAGCCTCCACACATAATCAACAAAGGCACGCAGGCAAATTCTTGTATTAGGCAGTAGACAGTTTCAGAATAAAGACGCATTTAGGGCCGTTAAGTCATATAGGCATGGCTTCTATGCGATTCTGATTTCAAGCATCATATAAGCAGCATTGTTGCTTTAGACTAACAAATTTGTAAATTATAGGTATTACAAATCCTATAGGCATGATCTCTAAATTGTTCGCACGATGAGGCAGTAAAACAGTTCGAGAGTTCAGAATTACCAGCGTTTGATTTTATAGACAGGATTTTTAAACGAGTGACAGTATCCCATAGGCAGGATTTCTAATAGTTGGTGTGTGAATTTGATATTATCATACTTATTCCTATAGGCACGATATCAAGGAGGGAAATATAATGAAAGTAACAGAAACAGTCGATTAACTAGTTAAAACTCTATAGTCATGGTATCTAGATGGGAATTAGAAAAGGTATGTATTATTGAATCCTATAGGCATGTTGTCTAATAATTAAACAACTAGTTATTGGAGTTTGATTTCTATAGACATGCTGACAAATAACGCACAACAATATGCATGGAAACAGGTATAGCAATTACTCAAACCAACATGCTTTGATCAGTGTACATGTATTAGACAAGTTAAGTAAGGTGTGTAATTCCTATAGGCATGACTTCTATTAGTGTGTATAAATAGAGCATGTCAAAAAAAATAGCAAACAGAGCATGTAGACCCTATACACATGTTTTCTACCCCTTTATGCAAAAAATAGAATATACCCATTCCCCCAATTTCACTAACTCTCCAATTGTTTGTTTACAAGTTATTATAGGACAAGATAATGAGTACAACTACAAATATTACACAACGAACAATTGCAAGACTATGAATAGGCCCAAACAAAAGTAACCCAGCACTGACTGGGCGTTCAACAGCCTCACTCTTCACACAACCAGCAGATCCAAATCCCAGGCTTAACAGAACAATAAAGCATGCCTGAATCTGGTACCCAGGTCCAACAACTTATATGGCCAAATACCAGGCCCAAGATGCATGACCTACTTAACCCAACTGATGCCAGACTTAACCATGCAAGTGACAACTACTCAAGGAAATAATTAAATAGTTTTTCACACTTACATCATAAAGTTGTATCTAGCAACAGTTCCAACAAAAGCACATAGACAGGAAATATTGATAAGTGTGTAGGGCAAGTTCATGCTTGTATTCTCAAAAACAAAGTTAGAATGACAGGATTGACCATCATAGGCTAGTGAATTATTCCAACAAGAGTTTCAAAAGTCAAATGATCTAGAGTTAGCCTAATAGGACTTTAGATTAGAGACTTAAACATAAGAATCTGGTAGAGTCATAGACAAGAATAAGTGGGATACAATAGAATGTCTAACATGAGAGCCTAGTGAAAGTAGCATAGCAGAACAAGTTCAATGAAAAAAATACTTAGTTGAACATTAGACAACTTTAACATGCTAAGTATCAGTCAATATCAGAAGAACTCATGCTAAACAAACAACATGTCGACATTCAGATCAACAGGATAGGCAGGCATCAAACCTTGTGCTAGTTGGCAGCATATTAGAGAAAAGTCTAGCTACGAGATTTATCCTAAGGTCTTAAGTAGTACTGAAGAGCACAAGATTACACAAATCAAAAGCATACACTAAAACTACATATATCATGGAAGCATGTCCTAGTTAACAATGCAACCTCAGAAACGTAGCAGGTTGGGTATGAATGACTCAGCAAGGTCTAGAACACATGAGTTGGTTATCATGATAATCCATAACAAATCAGAGAGACAAACTCAGGGCAAGCATTAGGTATCAACATAGACACGGCTGGATAAACAGGTTTAAAAGAACCAGAAGTCGTTTATGCTAAACACATGTGATAAGCATACACCATAATTATAACCTAGGCAAGTTGAGATGCTAAGAGTATAGAGTCACAAGAATACTTAAGAGCAAATAAAGTTACAAACAATATGGAATACTAGGACATCGATTCATAGAAGTTTCAGTGTCACAAAGCCTAAATATGAATGAAAGAGAATGAAATTTCTAAGGCATAGAAACTTACCAATTGCAAATTATCACACAAGAAAAATAAGAAGAATAATCTCAGCAGTACTGCAATCGTTAATAAGAAAAAAGAGCAGCAGAACCCTGAAATCCCAGTGCATCAGAGTTTCCAAGAGTTTCAAGTGAACCCCGGGCAGTGCTCGCACTGAGAAAGAGAAACAATCAAATTATTATGGCCTTGGCTTTCAGACGGCGAAGGTCTCAAGTTTAGAATAGTAGAATGAGTGAGAGTGAGAGGGTAATATTAGTAGTTCAGTGATAATCTTTAAAACATAGAAGGGGAACATGGAATGGGGTTTATATAGTAGTAGAAATTGAACGACAAAACAAGGAAATATAATCAATCAACATGGAAAAGAAAGAACATATCCCATGCATACTCAAAATAACATAGGAAGTAAGAACTTCAAACCCCAGTTGCAGCCGGATTTAGGGAGAATCATTCACAATCCCCAATCACGACAAAATCACCGGAGACATACCATATACAAGAGAGATTTTCTCGTCTTGGGTGTATAGAACCACATTCACACCTAGAACCATAGAATCAAAGGAAGAACCATGAGAATCGAAGTTGCCATAAGTGTAATGGTAACGAAAGTTACCATAAATGAGTGATAATAGCAGAAAAGGTAAGTAGAATTCGCGTATGAATGCGTACAAGGAAGGAATAAGAGAGAATCTCCATGGTCGGCTAGGGTTTAATGTGAGAGTGGAGAGATGAGAGAATACGAAGATGTTTGGGTGGGGAAATTAAACTCTAGGGTTTGGGGAGAGGGTTATAAAGAGAGGGGAAGGACTGTTGTGGGTCGTTGATCATTTAAGATCAACAACCATGATCGAAAGGAGGCGGGGCGGGCAGTGAGACAGGTCGCGACTGGGTTAAATGAAGAGGTCGTTTGATTTGGGCTGCTGAATGGTTAAATGGAATGTGCCAAGTACCTTGGTCCTTCTTTTGTCCGAAATTAGCCCTGTATTGGGCTATAAATTAAATATACAAAACTTGTTAAAAATAATTTATAAAAAAGTAATTAATAAAATAATAAAATATTACTTATACAGTAAAATGATTGAAAATAATAGATTAATATTATAAAAAATATAAAAATGCTATTGTAACATAAATAAGGTAATAAATATAACTATGTATAGAATATAGGCTATTATTGCAAAAGTTGTGTAAATAGCTTAAAAATTACAAATGAATTATATGAAATGAAGTAAAATGTTACAAAACATACATGTGGCTAAAAATAATAAATTTGATGATTAAGTCATTATAAAATAATTTGAAAGTATAATTAATAAATATTTGAGCAATTTAAATGCAAGAAAAATCAATTTTAAAGATTTAGAAAATATGCAAAATTATAGAAAATACTTGTATGACTCTTGTAAATTGGGTAATAATGCAAAATGATATTTTAAAAGTATATATATAAAGTTTATAAAATATGAGGTCAGAATTGGGTATCAACACTTATATATGATTAAAACCTATTAAAAGGCTGCCCTCAGCAAAACACAGTCGTGTACGATTGAAACATTCAAGTATCTTAAAAGTCCTCATTTTTATCGAGTATTTCGAAGCTTAAGCAACTCAAAGTTGTTATCGAAACCAGGCCTCATTCGGGCTTCGGGGGTACAAGTACTCTAGATTATGTCCAATTTTATGCTAAGGCATTAATGACAATCATCAAAATTGGACAAATAGATACCAAAAAGTAAAAGACACAGTATAGCCAAAGGGAAAATTTTATATATTCCGAAAATATTTACAAAGGCACGATAAAACGACCTCAAAATAAGCAAAATGAAATGTACAAAAGAAAATGAAAAATAAGCTAGGGCATCTGCCTAGTCTTCACCAGAGCCTGATTCAGTATCAGAACCCTCGAGCTCATATAGCTCTTTAGCCTCGTCCTCGAGCCTCTTGGACTCTTCAATCTCGGCCGACAGATCGAAACACCAGGCGTGAATTTCCTCGAGGGTATCCCTATGTGATAGCCACTTTACGTACTCGGACTTTCTTATTAAGCGGTCCTCGACTATTTCCACGTCGTTTTTGTATTGGGCTAGAATCTCCTCGACCTCGGAAGAATCAGTCGAAGCTGCCTCTAACTTGGACATCAACACGGTATACTCAAGCCCGAGGTCGTCCTGTTCCGAAACGGCCAAACCTAGTTGTGCTCAAAGCTCATCATTTAACCGAGACTACTTGTAGTCCTTATCCTTTGTCACTCGAAGCTGGTCCTTGACCGATGCCAACTTCTCTTTGGTAGCCTTTTTTTTCGAGGCTAGTAGGTACAACCTACTCCTCAATGTCTCAACTGATGCTTTGAGCAGGTCCATCTCGGTCGGGAGCTGGTCAATCAGGTCTATCTTCTCTTTGACCTACAAGGTTTCGTCGCAAGCTGCTACTCTTAACCTCTTATTTTTAATCTAAAATATCCTTACCTTCTCGACCAGTTTGGTATGTTCCCATTTCAGGAATGAAGCCTCCCTTTGAGATTTTTGTAGCTCAGATTGAAGAATGGGGAGATACTTGAGGGCCTCGTCTTTTTGCTCGCTGAGATCCTTGTACATGCCCTTCTGCTGGACTTGCTCCTTGAGCTCGTACTCGAGTTGGCTGACTTCCATCCAAGATTGATGGAAGCTTTCATGATGGAGCACCGAAGCCTGAAACACAAATTAATGAGATCATAAAGATATGCTGAAGTTAAATGAGCTACACGAAAGACACAAAGAAAGGGAAAATCACTCGGTTCAGTGCCTATTGTGCCTCGTTGAAGAGGTTCGGAGTGCTCACCTCGTCCATCTTTGCTTGATCCTCTTCGGTCACTAAGCAATGAAGATAACTGGCAATACCAACCAGTCCGCATAACATCCGAGTATCCGTCGCGATCATAAACATAATTGTTAAGTACATATATAATTTGTACAAAACATACTGAGTTCAGTTGAACATGTTAAGGACTACACTACGACATTCTCCTATGCGTGGATTATGATTTCGCTTAAGTGTTTTGTGAATTGACAAATTTGTTGGTTAACTAAAAGCTAAAATTATATTGGTAAAATACGATCATAACATGTGGCTAGCATAGTAGTCAACACATGGCGAATATTTTCCAATCACCTTCAAATCAGATAACTCAATTTGACTAAAGAACCGGAGGTTAGACCCAGAAGCACATCCTGGATTTTCCATATAGGGACTAGACAAGGTCACCCTAGAGGAAACCATTTAAATAGTCACCAGTATCCGGATAAGACTATTGGGAACCACATAATATACACACAACAATATTCATTGTCAAACTTTGGTATAGAAGAGAAAAATAATGATACCAATATGTTTACGTGAAAAACCCTTATAAACTAAGGAAAAATCACGCTTTAAGAGGAGCAAAATAATACCACTACAATGAGTTGAGATTCAATAAGCACTCAAGTTGTATAATGCTCTCGAGGCTAACACACTCAAAAGAAAAACTCTGTTTTGAAATATCCTCACTACAATACCGCTCAAATCCTCAATATTTTCTCTCACATAGGTATTTCTTTCTCTGCGAAGTTGACACTTACAAATAAAGAAGAATCCCCTATTTATAGGGATGAAAAAGCTCTTATTGATGTCACTACTGACATCACAAGTACAAAAATCAAACATGATCTCTGTATTTTTCTTCAATTATAAAAATTATTTGCCAAACAAATATTATTAGGCTAGATTTGGTTAGCTACTACAATGGGTTGGGGCTCACACTAAGCTTTTGTTCATATGGGTTTGTAAATCCCATCAATCTCTCCCTCAAACCCATGTAGTGCCTTCATATTACTGATTTTGAAGGCCAACTAAAACAGTGCATAACCTCAGTTTATCTACACCGACAATTTTGATTAACATATATGACGAATTCTTCGATCGTGGTATCTTTTTCAAGGAAAGAGTTCCTTCTTTTATCAACTCTTAGATATAATTATACCTAAGATGGATATGCTTCGATCTTGTATAAACCATTGGATTCTTGGCAAGATGAATTGCACTCTAGCTAATGCTTAAGAGCTCACAATTTTTCTTCTCTTTACCTAGCTCTTTTGAAACGTTTTTTATCCAAATCATCTCCTTTCCAGCATTTGCGATTGCCATGTATTCTGCTTCAGTAGTAGATAGAGCAATACTTTTCTGAAGTCTGGACATCTAACTAATAGCAATACCACGCAAAGTGAACACGTAGACGGTGGTACTTTTCCGACTATCAACATCATCGCCAAAGTATACATCAACAAAACCTTGTAAAATAATATTACTCCTTTTAAAATAAAGTGTCATACCTGAGATGCCTTAGAGGTATCGCAAAATATATTTTATATTTTTTCAATGCTCCTTTCCTGGATCTGACATATATGTACTAACAACTCCAAATGCATGAGTTATGTCAAATTGTCTCGACCCAAAATCCCAATACGCGGGATCGTGATGGCGCCTAACACCGCTTGCTAGGCAAGCCAACACATAACAGAAAATACGAGAGGAATGAAACAGCCAATCAATAGCAAAATAATAACATAGTGAAATATAACTCAGAAGTATACATAATAAGTTTAAGATCAACTCTTACGTTTAACCATCCTAAGACGTGGAGTCACAAGTGCATGAGCTTCTAGGGTTTATTAAATACATTGTATTGAAAGAGAAATAGAATAGTAAAAATGGGAAGATAACTCTAAGGCCCCCAAACGGTATGCATCTCTACCTCGAATCGTCTATCTGGTAACTGCTTAGTACCTCTCGGGACTCCGCTGGTACCAATGTCAGAATATAAAAATGAAGTGCAGAAGTATAGTATGAGTACAACCGACTCGATGTACTCCGTAATTGTCGAGTCTGACCCTGGCGAGGTACTGACGAGGCTAAGACAAGACACCTATAGATAAACCCGTGCAATTAAATATCAAGATATATCAAGATAACAGGTAGAGTATCAAGTATAATAACGAAAAAATAATACGTGAGAGGGATAACAAGTACATAAGTAAAGGGACATAAAACGAGAAAGTAAAGGAAAGTGTCACTGAGTAAGCCACAACTCATAATTTTACAACAACTCGGAACAACCTTTCAAAAGTAAATAGCTAAGCCACAAAGCCAATCCTCAATCTGAATAGCAAATAAGGAACAATGAAATCAACAAACGGCATGGCATCACCCTTCGTTCTTTTACTTTCATCCTCACAACATAATATAAAAGCTAGCACGAAAACACCCTTCATGCATATCCTCACTTTCTTTCAAGCACGGAAACACCCTTCGTGCGATGATATTCATATATGATTAAAGCACGGAAACACCCTTCGTGCACAATCACTCTCTTTCTCACAAGCACATCAACACCCTTCGTGCATAATCACTCTCTTTCTCACAAGCACATCAACACCCTTCGAGCATTTCACTCCGCCTCACCAAGCAGTACATATAACACAGTACCAAGAAAGGTGGGAAGCATAAGTAACATCAAGGGAAGTACTTTAACATAACTCGCCATATGAGAATTTACCAATACTTTTGTACCAATAACAAAATCAACTACTCAACGATCTCAACATCCAATATCTCAATAAGCTCAACATAGGAAACAACATGAATGCGAGAAAGTAAAGAGTTTCACATTCTATTTAAAGCAAGGAAGACATAATAAATAAAGTAACAAGGCACAATTAAGGCTAGTTCTACACGCATGTGTATCCCGTGACCAATGCATATACACTCGTTACCTTGTATATGCGCCGCCCCCAATACATAGATCATGTAGCAAATAGACTCAATTACACCTTAATTCCCTCAATCAATGGTAACCAAGACACTTACCTCTTTTCGAATTAATCTAATACGGTATTCCTTTTAGAACAAGCCTCCAAACCACTACAATCTAGTCAAATATTATTCATACAAGTCAAAACAAGCTTTAGAAACTACCCTCGTGTGAAAAAGGTTCGATCTTTAACAGATTTGGAAAAGTCAACAAAAGGTCAACCCAGGCCCATGCGGTCAAAATCCAAAATTAAGACCAAATCCTGATTAGTCATTCACCCCCGAGTCCAAATATGTAATTTATTTTGCAATCTGGCCTCCATTTGAGATCTAAATCTCAATTTTATAAAATCGCTAGTTTCAACCCAAAATCCCAATTTCTACTCTATGAAATCTTTTTGATTGTTAATACATGAAAAAGTATAGGAAGTTGAACAAAAATAAGTTAAAGTTACTAACCCATAAAGTTGGGAAGAAAATGCTCTCAAAGAATCGCCTCTACGGAGTGTATGTCTAAAATGGTATAAAGTGAGATACGTCCCGAAATCCCAATCTTTTATCCAACTGTAGATATCGCAATTGCGAACTCTTGCGATGTTCGCAAAAGCAAACCACTTATCGCAAATCAATGTCAGAGCCACTCAGATGTTTCATATGTGACTAACCCAATGCATTAGCGAAGGCCCAGTCCCTTGCAAAAACGAACCAAGATTTTCAAATGTGTAGTTGTTCCTTAGTCCCCCAACATCGTACTTGCGTCCTAGCCCTCGCAACTGCGATACCTGTCCACTTGCAAAAGTGGACAGAACGTCGCAAAAGTGAAGTGCCCAGTCCCTTTCCATCTTCGCAAATGTGAGCTAGCACTCATAAATTCAAGGCTCACATTTGCGAACATATCCTCGCAAATGCGACATCTGCTGCCAAGAAACCAAAGTCCTTCAGGTATGCAAAATCAGTCTGTAACCTATTAGAAACTCAGCAGAGCTACTCGTGTTCCAATTCGAACATTCGTACAAGTATATTAGCATCATACAAACTTGCTCACAAGGTTAAATCATTAAAATAACATCTATAATCAAGAATCCATCACCAAACCTCAAGATTTTCAAAGTTCGAACCCAAATTTCTAACATTCCACAAAAAGCACCAAAATGGCCTCGGGTCACCTGGGACCCAACCAAATATGCGTACAAGACCAAAATCATTCTTAAACATACTGGAATCGTCAAAACACTGATTCGAGGCCGTTTACCAAAAATATTGATCGTAGTTAACTCTAGCCACTTTCAAAGTCAAAAATCACATTTTCTTTAAAACTTCACATTTAAACTTTCCATAAATCGACACGGACCATGCAAGCAGGCCATAAATAATCAAATAGCGCTACAAAATTTCTCAAATCATAAAAGAGGGAGCTAGAACTCAAAACGACCTATAAGGTCGTTACATTCTCCACCTCTAAAAAACAATTTTGTTCTCGAACGAACATAGAAATATACCTGTACTGGTAAAATGATGGGGGAATCTAATCCTTATGTAGGACTTGGACTCTCAAGTATCCTCCTCAGTCGACCAACCTCTCCAACACACTTTCACATAAGGAATATCTTTAGATCTCATCTTTTGAATCTACCGGTCTAGAATAGCCATCAGCTCTTCCTCATAAGTTAGATTCTCATCAAGTTGCATTGTACTGAAGTACAAAGCAGGCGACCTATCCTCATGGTTCTTCCGAAGCATGGAAATATGAAATACCGGATGTACCCCTGCTAGGCTAGGAGGAAATGCAAGCCTATAAGCAACTTCCCCAACTCTCACTATGATCTCAAATGAGCCAATAAAGCTAGGGCTCAACTTGCTCTTCTTCCCAAATTGCATCACGCCTTTTATAAGCAATATTCAGAGAAGAACCTTCTCACCCTCCATGTAAGCCACATCACAAACATTCCTTTCCACATAACACTTTTGCCTGGACTGCGATGTACGAAGCCGCTCTTGAATCAATTTCACCTTCTCCAAAGCATCATGAACTAAATCTCTACCCAACGATCTAGCGTCATCAGGATCAAACCAACCAACCGTAGAACGACATAGCCTCCCATTATAAGGACTCATATGGAGCCATTTGGATACTCGACTGATATCTACTATTGTAGGCAAACTCCGCTAGAGGTAAAAACTTGTCTTACTAACCCCTGAAATCAATACAGCATGCCCTCACCATATCCTCCAAATATTTGAATGGTCCACTCGGACTGCCCGTTCATCAAAGGGTGAAACGTACTACTTAGTTAAACCTATGTGTCCAACTCACGCTGCACAACTCTCCAAAAGTGTGAAGTGAACTGCGTGCCGCGATCTTAGATGATAGATATTGTTACACCATGTAGGCGAGTAATCTCCCGGATCTAAATCTGAGACAGCCGCTCTGAATAAAAGGATGTCATCGGTGGGATGAAGTGCGCGGACTTGGTCAACAAGTCCACGATGACCCAAATAGCATATACTTCCTCAGTGTCCATGGTAAGCCTACCATAAAGTCCATAGTGATGCCCTCCCACTTCCACTATGGTATCACTAATTTTTGAGTCAACCCACCCGATTTCTGATGTTCATACTTTATATGTTGACAAATCAAGCACCGAGAGACATATAACAATGTCTTTCTTTATCCTCCGCTACCAATAATGTTGCTTCAAGTCACGATACTTCTTCGTGACACTTGGTGAATAGAATACCATGAGTTATGAGCCTCCTCAAGGATTAACTCGCTTAGCATATCAACATTCGGAACACAAATCCGGCCCTGAAGCCACATATCACCATCATATCCAATCACAACATTTTTAGCACTGCCCCTCTACACCGTGTCTTTCAACACTATCAAGTGAGGATCATCAAACTTGCAAGCCTTGATGCGATTCAACAAAGATGACTGCGCCAAAACACAAGCAAAAACATTACTAGGGTACGAAATATCCAAACTCACGAACCCGTTAGCCAAGGCCTAACATCTCCAATAGTCTCTCCACTACTAGTATAAATGCTAAGCTACCCATGCTCTCTACCTTCCTACTCAAGGCATCAACCAATATATTGTCCTTCTGTGGATGATACAATATGGTGATATCATAGTCTTCCAATAACTCTAACCATTTACCTTGCCTCAAATTAAGATCTTTTTTCTTGAATAGATATTGGAGACTTCGATGGTCAGTAAAGACCTCGTATGGCACACCATACAAGTAGTGCCTCCAAATCTTGAGCGCATGAACAATAGCTACACCTTTAAATCATGCACATAGTAGTTCTTCTCATGAATCTTCAATTGATGAGATACATAGGCAATCACCCTACTATCCTGCATCAATATCGCGCCAAGTGCAATACGCGATGCATAACAATACACAAAGTAAGACCCCAAATCTGCGAGTAACACCAACACTGGGGATGTAGTCAAGGCAGACTTGATCTTCTGAAAGCTCTCCTCACATTCATCAGACCATCTAAAAAGATTGCCCTTCTAAGTCAACTTAGTCAATCGGGCTGAGATAGATTAAAACCTCTCCACGAACTGGCGATCATATCCTGCGAAACCCCAAAATCTCTATAGCAGAAGCAGATCTAGGCCAATTCTGAACTGCCTAAGTATTCTTAAGATCCACCTTGATACTATCAGAAGACATAACATGACCAAAAAAAGGCAACTGAGTCCAACTAGAACTCACACTTTGAAAACTTGACATATATCTGACAATCTTTCAAAGTCTGAAGTATAATTTGTAGGTGTTGCTTATGCTCCTCTCTACGACGAGAGTTAACCAGAATATCATCAATGAAGAAAATCTCAAAGGAATCTAAATAAGTCTTGAACACTCGGTTTAAAAAATCCATGAAGGCTGCTGGAGCATTAGTCAAGCCAAATGACATCACCAGAACTTGTAATGACCATATCGAGTTCTAAAAGGTGTGTTAGGGACATCTTATGACCTAATCTTCACCTCATGATAGCCAGATCTCAAATCAATCTAGGAAAGTATATTGGCACCCTGAAGCTGGTCAAATAAACCATCAATCTTTGGAAATGAATACTTATTCTTGACGTTAACCTTGTTCAATTGTCGAGAGTCAATGCACAAACTCATCGATTCATCCTTTTTCTTAACAAACAATACCAGCGCAACCTAAGGCGAAACACCCGGTCTGGTGAACCATTTATTAAGAAAATCTTGCAACTACTCTTTCAGTTCATTCAACTCAGTAGGAGACATACAATACAATGGAATACCAATAGGCTGAGTGCCCAAACCAAACCAATGCAAAGTCAAAATCCCTATAGGCAGCACACCCGGCAAATCTGTAGAAAACATCTCTGGTAACCCCTTACAACCGGTACCGAATCCATAGAAAGAACCTCTACACTAGAATCTTGGATATAAGCTAATACTAAACATGCCTTCTCAACCAGACACCGAGCCTTCAAATATGAAACCACCCTGCTAGTGGAATGACCGAGGGTCCCTTTATATTCTAATCTAGGAAATCCTGGCGTGGCTATAGTCATAATCTTGGCATGACAATCTAAGATAGCGTGACACAGGGATAACCAATCCATAACAAGAATGACCTCAAAATCCACCATATTCAACAACAAAAGATCAATTATAGTATCAAAACCATTAATAGTAACTACACAAGAACGATACACCTGATCCACTACTATAGAATCTTTAACCGATGTAGACACCAAAATAGGAACATCAAGAGAATCACGAGGCATACTCAAATGCAAAGAGAAATATGAAGACGTATAAGAATATGTAGAACCCGGATCAAACAATATGAAATCATCTCTATGACATATTGAGATAATACCTGTAATAACTGCATTGGATGACTCCACCTCAGGATGACCCAAAAATGTATAACAACGAGCCTGAGCCCCGCCAGCTTGTCCTTCACCTCTAAGACAGACTCTTACTGATTGGCCTCCACATCTTACCAACTAGCCTCCACCTCGGGCTACCTGACCCTCGTCCTATTATGGCATACTGTTCTGTGACCTAGGGTAAAATCTCGAGATGTGCCTTAGATACCCACATATATAGCAAGCCCTAAGCTGAGTGGCTTCTAAACTTGGAGTTGTCCCTGATGACTCGAATAACCACCCTGGTAACTCTATATCGGAGGTGCACTAATGGGAGCTGGAGGTGCATTGTATGTTGGTTGTTCGGAGCAAGGCCCATATGCAATGTGGCTTCCTGAAGTACTATGTGTGACCTGTATTGCCAAATTTACCGACCTAATAGGATGGCCTCTACCGAAGGAACCCCTGCCTCTAGATGACGCACCATTAAGTCCTCCAATATTATAGGGCCTTTTGTAAGAGGTCCACACCCGAGTAAAAGAAATCTTAGTCTTGGCCTCTGGCCATCTGAAGTCTGATGCCATATGTAAGACCCTTTATGAACCTTTGCACATTCTCCCTCTCAATAGGGATCAGGATAGCTACATGGTATGACAAATTAATAAATCCAGTCTCATACCGAGTAATGGTTATGCTACCCTATTGAAGGTTCTCAAGCTAGATGCACAACTTCTCGCTCTGAGTGAAGGGAATAAAAATTCTCCAAAAACAACTATGAAAACTGAGCCCATATGAGAGGAGGTGATCCCGCTTTCCTATCCAGCTCAAAAACCTGCCACCACCTCTTGGCAAAATCATGCATCTAAAAGATGATGAAATCTACTAAAATGGACTCCACTAGTCCCAAGTTGCACAAAATCTCATGGCAATGGTCCAAGATATCCTGGGGATCCTCTGAAGGTGCACCACTAAAGTGAGGGAAAAACAACTTGGTGTACCTTTCCAACCTCTTCAACGCATCATCTGACATTGCGAACCGATCATGGGGATATGTAGCAATAATAGGTCGAACCACCACAACTAGTAGAACTCCTAAGGTCGAACACCCATTTGCTCTGAGGTATGAGTAGAGGGAGTCTGAACTCCTCCCCCAACTTGAAAAATGGTTGGTAGCACAGGAATCACACTGCCCCGAGTCATACTCTGCATGAAATCAACCATGCAGATTAAGGCATCCTAAAGCACAGGGTTAGCATTGAGCCTTTTTGGAACTTGAGTCGGTCTTACTTCTTAACCTGACCTAGAAACTCTTTATCGTGAGCTATTTGGGGCTCGACTACATGGTGCTTCTGCGTGTGCTCTAGGATAACCTCTACCTCCACCTCTAACTCTTCCGTTGCCCCAGCCCAACCCCCTAGTAGTGGTTGTAACCTGGGGCTCCGGCTCCTACTCAGCTGCGGATGAAGCACGTGTTCTCACCATCTATGATAGAATAAGAGAAGAAAAATCCAAACTTCATGATAGAACAAAGTTGCATGATAGAGAAAGAAAGAAAGTGAAGTTTCCTAAAGCCTTATAGCCTCTAGAAGATTAGTACAAATGCCTCTGTACCGATCCTCAAGACTCTACCAAGCTTGCTCATTACTCGTGAGACCTATGTAACCTAAGTCTTTGATACCAACCTATCACGGCCCAAACTCTTAGCCCGTGGGGACGTGATGGCACCTAACACCGCTTGCTAGACAAGCCAGCACATAATAGAAAATACGATAGGAATGAAACTGCCAATCAACAGCAAAATAATAACATAGTGAAATATAACTCAAAAGTATACATGATAAGTGTAATATCAACTCTAACATTTAACCATCCCAAGACGTAAAATCATAAGTACATGAGTTACTAGGATTTACTACATACATTGTCTTGAAAGAAATACAATATTGTCTGAAACATAAAAATAGTATAATAGAAATAGGAAGATGACTCTAAGGCCAGCGAACAGTATACAACTCTACCTCGAGTCATCTATCTAGTATCTACTAAGCACCTCTCGGGACTCCACTGGTACCATGTACGAATTTGCACAAGAAGTGCAGCAGTGTAGTATGAGTACAACCGACCGAATATACTCCGTAAGTATCGAGTCTCACCCCGACGAGGTAGTGACGAGGCTAAGCCAAGATACCTGCAAATAAACCTATGTAGTTAAATATCAAAAAATTACGAGATAACTGTTAAAGTATCAGGTATAATAATACGAAAATAAAACGTGTGAGGGATAACAAGTACATAAGTAAAGGACATAAAACGGGAAAGTAAAGAAAGGTATTACTGAGTAAGCCACAACTCATAGTTTTACAACAACTTTGAACAACCTTTCAAAAGTAAATAAGCCATAAATCCAAGACCTCAATCAGAATAGCAAATAAAGAACAATGAATTCAACAAACGACACAACATCACCCTTCGTACTTTTACTCTCATCCTCATAGCATAATATAATATTGCACAGAAACACCCTTCGTGCATATTCTGACTTTCTCTCAAGCGTGGAAACACCCTTCGTGCATATCCTCACTTTCTCTCAAGCGTGGAAACACCCTTCATGTGATGATATTGATATATTAATAAAGCACGGAAACACCCTTCGTGCACAATCACTCTCTTTCTCACAAGCATGGCAACACCCTTCATGCATTTCACTCCTCCTCCCTAAGCATTACATATAACACAGTACCAGCAAGGTGGGAAGCATAAACAACTTCGAGGATACTTGAACATAATTCGCCTTATGAGAATTTACAAACATTTTCATACCGACAACCAAATCAATAATTCAACGATCTCAACGCCCAATATCTCAATAAGCTCACATAGGAAATAACATGAATGCGAGAAAGTAAAGAGTTTCACAATCTTTTTGAAGCATGAAAGACATAATACACAAAGTAACATGCACAAATAAGGCTAGTTCTATCCGCATGCTTATTGGCACGATCCCAAAATCCCACCTTTAGGATCGTGATGGCACTTAGTTTCTACGACTAGGTAAGCTTATCACACAATAATATCATATAAGATATTACAATTTAATGTTTAATAAAATTGAGAACAATGGCTCAAAGCACAACCAATATCATAATACAACTTTCACAAATTCTAAAACCCGGTAATATAGAGTCATAAGCTCTACGGAGAGTATACAAGATATTACAAAAATACAATACTGTTTTGAATTACAATTTAACCGTAGCATAATGAAGTAAGATGGTGACTCTGAGCCCTGCGACGAAACGACATGTATATCTTGATGTCTCCAACTGCATAGGCACCAGTCTCAAAACTCACACAATCCGAAGTACCTAGATCTATACAAAAATGTGCAGAAGCGTAGAATTAGTACACCACAACGGTACCCAGTAAGTATCAAGACTAATCTCAGTGGAGTAGTGACGAGATAAGTCAAGACACCCACTAGACAATAACCTGTGTAAGTATATAAAACTAAAACTAACAGTGGAAAGAACATCAGTATAAGGCTAAAAACGGAAGGAATATTAATATAAGACTAACCACAAAATATTGGGAACAACAAATGGCGATAAGCAGTAAACAGGTCATAAAATTGCAAAACAATCAGAACAGAGTTAAAATATGAATGAAACCAATTAGGGAAAACAAATCACAATTCAAGTAATCAAGTCGTCCCAACACATGATTTACAACAAGAATCAATATGAGGCACCGCACCTCATAATAACAAATCATAGGTCACAATCACGAATCTGACACCCATGGCACCTCATGCCCACATTATCAATCACCTATGCAAGGCAAAGTCCACGTGCAACCACGTACATTGTATCTGTGTCAATTGCCAAATAAAATATTCGAGAGATTTAATTTAATAAAATAAGGTATTATAACAATTTTGAATAAAGTAAAGTGTCAAATGAGATAATGAGTTTACATTAGAAATCAAATAAAGTAAATAAAGTACAATTTATACAAAGTAGAGTATCAAATAGGAAAATGAATTTAGTTTAGAAATCATATAAGGTAGAGTAAAATAACATTTTTAAATAAAGTAAAACATCATATACGTTAATGAATCAAATGTAGAATCATATAAAGTAAAGCATGATAACAATTTAACTAAAGTAAAGCACCGAGTGAGATGAGGAGTTTTATTTTGAGAAACATATAGTAAAGCATGTTATCATTCAATCAATTCATCAAGTAACAAAGGAGGAACATATTGGTACATTAAAGCAACACCGCAAATCACGTAGACTGCAAGACTCACCCAAGAAATCATAATCGTTCCAACACAAGCGTAACAACAAATAACCAAGTACAATCAAAATTATAAATGGAATGAGGTGAGGAAACAAAATAATAATTATTCAAAAATAAGCCTTTCCAACATAAAATGTACAACAAGAATCTCACCGAGATACCACACTTCATATTCAAATTTCACATGTCATAATCACAATCTTCCTTATATCACCGCGTGAGCCTTGCATTTATTTTAAAAATATTTTTTCCGAAATAGCTACACGCGTTTTAGCCCCATTATCTCACTGTGTGTCTTCAAGTAATTCCCTTACTATTAACACGCGTATAAATCTCACCTTATCTCACCGCATGTGTTTCAATACCCACCCTTATACCATCGCATGCATATCAATATCACAACACAATAATCAACTCGCACCACATGTGCCCATATGCCACACTATTGCCAAAATCAATAATACCAATGTCACCACAACAGATAGCCCACGGCTCAACCACAATATGTACAAGAATCTCAATAACAATAAAATAAACGAGAAATAGCTTAACAAGAAAAGGTATTTCAATGAGAAACAATTTCAACCACAACATGTTAATAGCCCTCAATAACTCAGCTTCAATAACTCAATAATAAAGGCACTTCCATGAAATGACATCTTCAAATTCAATTGCGTAACACAAATTTATCAATGAAAGAGATAGCATGAAATAGCAACTACGACTAAATGCATAAGAATAACTTCAACAATGGAAATAATAGCATGTAACAACAACTACTAATAAATTCCTATAAGAAAATATTAGATAATGTAAACTAGAACATGTAATAACAACTTCAATTAACACATGTAAGAATAAACTTGACAATGAAAGATAGAACGATTAATAATAACTTCAATTAAATACTTATAAGTAACCTAAGAATCTAAACTGGTCAATTTTTACAAATACGCCCGTATACACACTAGTCACCCCATGTACACATCTTCCACATAATTCACATAGTACAATTAAATCCAATCCTATGAGGTAGTTTCCCCCCACACAAAGTTAGGCAAGATACTTATCTCAAACAAGCTAAATCAATCTACTAATAAGCCATTCCCGCGCAAATCCACTTTCGAACGATTCGAATCTAGTCAAAATAACTTAATATCATAAATTAAAGTCATATGAAACATTTTCGAATAATAAAGATTCATTCTTTAAGCAAAATCAAAAAGTCAACCCAAAAGGTTAACCCCGGGCCCGCACCTCAGAACCCCAAAAACTCATAAATTCTGAAAATCCATTCCGATACGAGTCCAACCATCCCAAAATAATTTAATTCCGATCACAAATCGGCCTTCAAACGATCAATTTATGTTTTACAAAAAGTTTTACTAAAATCCTCAATTTCTCCATTTTAAATCATTAATCAAACACTAAATTCAAGGTTGGAATTATGAAATAATAATAAATCTGAGCCAAAAATACATACCCCAATTCAAGTAGTGAAAATTCCCTCAAACATCCCCATAAGCCGAGCTCCAAAACCTTGTGAGAAACAAGTAACTAAATTTCGAAATAAGTAAAAAATATAGCATTTGTCCCAGCCTGAGTAAGGTCCTAGATAATCCGGAAACTATGTTTGATAAGACAAATATGATCCTTGCAAGATCACACCCAAGATAGCCTCTTGAATCACCTAATTTGACCTTAAATTGAGGGAGATACGGTGTTTTAAAGTTTTAAAAGCAATCTAAAATTTTCAGGGACATAAATGGCAATTGCGTAATTACTAACACCAGAAAAAAAACAGCAATAAGAAAATCTTTGTTTTAGCACCCAAAAATCATTCGGAACCTCCCGGACATAATCCATATATGCATTTTAATCATAACACATTCTACGAACCTGCTCGCACACTCAACACACCGAAAAGAGATCATCTTGACCCGATATTGACCATGGTCAAACTTCAAATTCTTAACTAGTTTCTCAACCAATGATCCAAAACACACCCGAGCCCCTCAGGACCCCATCCAATCATACCAACAAGTACAAATATATTATCCAAACTTATCCAAAGCCTCAAAATACTCATGGGAACATCAGAACAAAGAATTGAGGCTCAAATCGAATAGTATTTCCCTTAAATTGTTAAATCTTCTTTTTTCAAAAGAATGTCTGAATCACACTTAAACACTTCATATTATTTCCAAACTTTGCACACAAGTTCAAATTAACTATATAGACCTATATAAAGTCTCGGAACACCAATTGGACTCCAATAACATCATTGTCAACTCTTGATCAAACTTATGAACTCTTAAATTATTCAAATTGCTAACTTTCGACAAATAGTGTCGAATTCTTCGAGGAATCTCCAAAATCAAATCTGAACATACGTATAAGTCCAAAATTATCATACGAACCTGTCAGAACAATCAAAACCCGATTCCGAGTCCGTTTATTCAAAAGTCAAACCTTGATCCACTCTTCCAACTTAAAGCTTCTAAAACGAGAATCATTCTTCCAAATCAAAATCGATCGAAAACCAAAAACAATCATACATGAAACTCATAATACATAATATGAAGCTACTAAAAATCTCAAACCGTCGAATGGAGCGCTAAAGCTCAAAACGACCAGTCGGGTCGTTACACCTATCCCATGGCCAACATATATACACTCGTCACCTTGTATATACGACACCCCACCACATAAATCACATAGAAAATAGACTCACTTAGACCCTAATTCCATCAATTAAGGTTAACTAATATACTTACCTCTTTCCAAAACAAGATCAACAATCCAACACGGCCTTCCTTTTAGAACAAACCTTCAAACCACCCAAGTCAAATATTGTTCAAACATGTCAAATCAAGCTTTAGAAACTACCCTCGTATGAAAAAGGTTCGATCTTTATAATATTTGAAAGATTCAACAAAAAGTCTTCCCAGGCCCATGTGGCCAAAATTTGAAATTAAGACCAAATCCCGTTTACTCATTCACCCCCATCCAAATATGTGATTTGTTTCAAAATCCGACCTTAATTTGAGTTCTAAATCTCAACTTTACAAAGTCCCTAGTTTCTACCCAAAATCCCAATTTCTACTCTATAAAACCTAAAATTTGATAGTGAAAATTCAAAAAAGGGTAATAGAAATTGAACAAAACTAAGTTAAAGTTACTAACCCTTTACGCAGTTGCAAATATCTCAAAAATGATATAAAATGAGCTAAGTCCCGAAATCCCAACCCTTTACGCAGTTGCAGATATCGCAATTGTGAACTCTTGTTTGCAATTGCGATGTTTGCAAAAGCGAATCACTAATCAAAAATGGATTGGTATCTGAGCCCCTAGGAGGTGGCCAATGCGACTAACCCAACGCATTTGAGAAGGCCCAACCCCTCGTAAAAGTGAACAATGATTCGCAAATGCGAAGTTGTTCCTCAGTCCCCCAGTGTCGCAATTGCATCCTAACACTTGAAATTGCGATACATGTCCACTCGCAAAAGTTGATAGAACTTCGCAAAAGCAAAGTGCCTAGTCCCTTCCCATCTTCACAAATACAAGCTAGCACTCCCGAATACGAGGCTCGCATTTGCGAATAGATCCTCTCAAATGCGAGATCTGTAGCCTAGCACACCTGAATCCTTCAGCTATGCAAAAACAGTCTGCAACCTGTTTGAAACTCACCTGATCCATTCGGACTATATTCTGAATATTCACATAAGTATATTAGCATCATACAAACTCGTTTGCAAGATCAAGTCATCAAAATAACATCTAAAATCAAGAATCGATCACCAAAACTCAAGATTTGTAAAATTCAAACTATAATTTCTAACTTTTTGCATAAAGTGCTGAAACGTCTCGGATTATGCAGGCCCCCAACCAAATATGCGTACAAGTCAAATATTATCACAAACCTATCAAAATCATCAAAACACTGATTCGATAGCGTTTACCAAAAATATTGACCATGGTCAACTCTATCAACTTTCAAAGTCAAAACTCACATTGTCTTTAATAATTAACATTTACACTTTCCGCAAATTGACACGGACCATGAACGCAAGTCATAAATCATCAAATAGCGCTAGTAAAGGTCTCAAATCATTAAAAAGGAAGCTAGAACTCAAAACGACCTATCGGATCATTACACATCTATAATACAAACCATACTATACATCAAAGTTCCTACTGTTGAAGCATATGGAACTTTGGACATGCACTTCGTTTCTTTGTCTGTCTTAGGTGATTGGTCCTTTGACAGATTAAGATGGTTTTCGAGTGAAGTGGTTCTAGTCTTTGCATGATTAAGACTAAATCTGCTTAGCACCTTTTGGATGTACTTTTCTTAACATAACTTTAAGGTTCTTTCACCTATTTTTGACTATCCTAATCCCGAATATTTGCTTAGCGGGTCCTAAGTTTTTTTATTTCGAACTTCTACACTAATTGATTCTTAACCATGGTGATCTCATTTGTGATAGACTTGCAATTAGCATATCATCAACGTACAATAGTAAAATAATATAAGAGTCATAAAGAATTTTAATATAACAGCAATGATCCATCTCATATCGTGTTAACCTACTGTTATGCATGAAACCATAAAATTTCTTATACCACTGCCTGGGAGCTTGTTTCAACCCGTACAAACTCTTATTTAGCTTTCACACAAGACTTTCTTAACCATGAACTTGAAAACCTTCAGGTTGCTTCATGTAGATGTCTTTTTCAAGGTCACTATACAAGAATACAATTTTAACATCTCACTGCTCCAAATGCAAATATTTTGTAGCTATAATACTTAGCACCAACCTGATAGTAGTTAATTTGACTACAAGAGAGAAGATCTTGGTGTAGTCAATTGCTTCCTTCTGATGAAAGCCTTTTGCTACTAATTATGCTTTGTATCTCTTCTTACCATCATGTTCTTCTTTGGTCCTGTACACCCACTTGTTCTGCAAAGCCTTCTTTCCCTTTGGTTACTTCGTAAGTGTCCATGTTTTATTATTTTGAAGAGAACTCCTCTCTTCTTCGTGGCTAGCTTCCACTTATCAGAGTTTATCACATGCATTGCTTCAACAAAATGTTTTGGTTCGCCAGCATTAGTCAAAAGTAAATAATAGAGATAGAGAGACACACAGATAACCTAGCTTGAGCATTAGTGACTCTTGTAGATCTCCTTAATATAGGCTCAAGAATAACTGATCCTGAATTTGATTAAAGTTCCAACTCCATAACTGGTTCTAGTTCTGATTTTATCTCTAATTCTAGTTCTGATTCGTATCTAGATTCAGCTTCTGGTTCTGCATCAAAATAAGTTCTAATCCCTCTAGCCACTTCATTTTCTGAGATTTCTTCCAACTCAACCATTTCAGATGTATGTCTACTACTGTTGGTTGGTTCTACTCCAAGCTTGTCCTTCTACATCACATTTTATTGAATGTGATGTTTCTGTGTCTTATGATCTTTCTATTATGGTCATCCCAAAATCGATAATCAAAATTATCATCACCATAGCCAATAAAAAAAATATTTTTTGGCTTTATGATCAAGCTTATCTATATCATTGATGTTTCCATGCACATAAGCAACACAACTAAAACTTTTCATATGTGCGAGAGTTACCTCCTTTCCTATCCATAC
This sequence comes from Nicotiana otophora, assembly GCA_000715115.1. Lineage (NCBI taxonomy): Eukaryota > Viridiplantae > Streptophyta > Magnoliopsida > Solanales > Solanaceae > Nicotiana > Nicotiana otophora. The sequence goes on from AWOL01S0022847.1 coordinate 231,441, forward strand.
CCCTCAGGAATTTCAAAATTTAGCGGAATAGAGGGTCCCCTATTTATAAAAAAAAGTTGTCGCGTGAACCACCTCGGTCTAAAAATATTTTAGCAATCTAGAATGTATTCTCATACTTCTGGTTCATTCGTTCGGGGTTCTGTTCGTCCTATGAGCAACGCCATTTTGTTCCAATGTTATAGAACTATCTTGATTATTTTGATCCCGTACCCAGAGCGGAATGCTTTGAACTCTTGACTCATACTCTCATTCATTGTCTGACTTCAGACATTATCTTTAGGCTTGTTTGATTTTCAACTTCAACTTTTCATGTTTTAAAGATAACATACATATCAGATTGTTTTTAAAATAAATTCATACCATTATCGTGGAATCATCAATGAAGGTAACTGTCACAACCCAAAACCTATAATAGGTCGCGATGGCACCTAACGCCGCCGTTAGGCAAGCCCACACATGAAACTACAATTTAATTACCCATTTTTAACCTTTAAAAATTTCCTTTTTAAAAGAACGAAATAAGTAAAGGTCTCATGCAACCGTACATACTTGTTTCTCAATAAAATACCACCGTGATAAAAACATCCATTGTAGTGACAGTAATGATAAGCACAACAGTACATAAATGCTAAAAGTCACCCAAAACCCGGTGCCACAAGTGCATGAGCAATCTAGATAATATAAAAAACTAATACAACTAATGTCTGAAAGGTAATAGTCAGAAATAATAAACAAGGTAGAGGGAGACTCTGATGTTGCAGATCGTAGCAAGGCAAGCAACTCACCACTATGTCTCCGTAGAAGTGCGGCTACATGCCCGTATGACCACTGGTAGTACCTGTCTCAGTACCTACCCATTTATTGTAGAAGTGTAGCGTGAGTATGGAAAACAATGCACACCCAGTAAGTATCTAGTCTAACCTCAAAGAAGTAGTGACGAGGGATCGACTTGACACTTACTATAGGTCTAACAGTAATAGAAATACATAATGTAGACATGGTGAATGCACAAAAAGTAGCAACAAAGCAAATAAAAGTAACTATAATAATTCCACATATAAGTCTACATCAAATAATTAAACATGTCATAACCGGCCTTGAAGGCGCTAACTCAACTGTTACCATACCAAATCCAGTTTATTAAGCACGAAGCTGCCGAGGCGAACGACCTGATCCCCATAGGAGTAGTGGTACTTATTACTGCCAAGGCGAACGACTCGATCCCATAAGAATGGTGTTACCATACTACCGAGGCGAATGATCTGATCCCATAAGAGTAGTGTTCTCATAATGCCGAGGCGAATGACCCGATCCCATAAGAGTAGTGTTATTTTACTGTCGAGGCAAATGGCCCGAACCCATATAAGTAGATAATTTTAGCTCGCTCACAGAAGCACATGTGAGACGAGAAGATACAGATCTATAGTTTAACAAATATTTAACAATTTTTCCAATGTAAGAGACTTAGTCGGTATCTTTATTAAAATCCTCAATCTTAGTCATAATCAAGAAAATTAGTACACAGGATAGGCATAAATAGCACAATTAAAGGCATGATGTGAATCTAAGTCTACTCGGACATATCATGAATATAGCTACGTACAGACTCTCATCACCTTGTGCGTACAGAGCTCCCCATAACAAGTAGCACACAACAATCAGTACACCTATGGGGATAAGTTACCTCTTACAATGTTAGGCAAGTGACTTACCTTATTCCGAAGTCCACTTTCAGTCCGTAAATCACTCTAAATGCCTCAAGTTGGTGCCAAACAATCCAAAACTTGCCAAAGGTTGTATAAACTAATCAATAATTGTTCAAAAGCTCATAATTTAACTATTAGAGTAATTACCCAACCCAATTTGGAAGATTCCTAAAATTCACCCTCGAACCCACGTGCCTGGATTCCAAATAAAATCGAAGATAAATGTTAGCCATAGCCTCACAAACTCACATATATAATTTATTCCCAATTGCATAATCAATTTCGTGGTCAAATCTCTTTTTTATCAAAACCTTGGTTTTTCAACAAACTCCTAAAATTTCCATATTTTACCCGTTAAAATCTACCCATAATCTATGTATTTAACTTACATTAAGTAGAAATTATACACCTTACAATGCTTAATGAAAACCCCTCTCCAAGAAGCTCCAAATTCTGACAACACCAGTGAGAAATGGGAAAATTAGGCCTAAGTCCCGTCTTTAAAATGTTTTCTGCCCAGTGGTTCCTTCTTCGCGATCGCAATAGGGCCCTCGCAATCGGAAAGGCAAACTGCCCAGCCCAGGAAAAATGCCCTTCGCAAACGCGATACCAGCATCGTGAACGCTAAGGCTTAGCTGAACTTCCCCTCGCGAATGCGATGGCCACAACGCGAATGCAAAGGCCATCAACTGACCCCCTCCAAACTTTCAACCACAATGTATGACATGTATGAAACGTTTGGTGCTGAAACGCTCCCGGATCACCCGAAACTCGATCCGAACACACGCCCAAGTCCAAAATCATCATACGAACCTATTGGAACCGTCAAATCCAGGTTACTTAAAATGTTGACTCAAGTCAACCTTGGCCATCATAGGCCACTATTAAGGAACTAAGTATTCTGATTTCAACCCGAACCCTTCCAAACCTAAACCAACCATCTCCATGAGTCATAAATTAGTAAAAGCACATAGGGTGGGTCTTAATTAGGGGAATAGGGAAGTAGAAAGCATAACGACCGATCAGGTCATTACATTCTCCACCTCTTAAACCAACGTTCGTCCTCGAATGAGTCTATAATCATACCTGGAGTGATGAATAAGTGTGGATATCTGCTCCTCATGTCCCCCTCGGTCTCCTAAGTCATTTCCTTGACTGGCTGACCCTCCACTGGACCTTTATGACAGGAATATTCTTGGACCTTAACTGGCGACCCTGCATGTAAACAATGGCAACTGGATCCTCCCCATAACCCAAACTCTCATCTAGTTGAACCGTGCTGTAATCTAACACATACGACCTGTCGGCATGGTACTTTCGGAGCATAGACGCAGGGAAGACCGGATGAACTTCTAAAAGACTGGGAGACAAAGCAAGCTCATAAGTAACCTCCCCAACTCGCCTTAACACCTCAAATGGGCCAATAAACCTCAAACTCATTTTGCGCTTATTGCCAAACCTCATGATACCCTTCATCGGCGAGACTTTCAAGAGAATATGTTTGCCTACCATAACTGATAAATCACGCGCCTTCCGATCCGAGTAACTCTTCTGTCTGGACTGTGCTGTATGAAGCTCTCCTGAATCAATTTTACCTTCTCTAAGGCATCTTTCACTAAATTAGTGCCATATAACTTAGCCTCGCCAGGCTCAAACCATCCGATGGGCGAACGACATCGTCGACCAGATAAAGCCTCAAATAAAACCATCTCGATGCTGGACTGATAACTGTTGTTATAAGGAAACTCGACCAAGGGCAAGAATCTATCCCACTGCCCTCCGAAATCAATAACACATACTCTGAGTATATCCTCTAGAATTTGAACTGCCCGCTCTAACTACATGCCGGTCTGCGGATGAAATATTACTTGGGTGCCCAACTTGCTCTCTGTTGCTCTCCAAAAAATGCAAAGTGAATTGAGGGCCTCTATCTGAAATGATGGAAATAGGCACACTATGCCACCGGAATATCTCCTGAATGTTAATCTGGGTCGATCTCTCTGATGAGTACGTAGTCAACACTGGAATAAAGTGTGCCAACTTGGTTAGCCTGCCGACAAAGACCCAAACAACATCAAACTTCCTCAACGTCCGCGGCAAACCAACTACAAAGTCCATAGTGATGTGCTCACATTTTCACTCTGGTATAACCATATACTGGAGTAGCCTACCTGGCCTCTTGTGCTCACACTTAACCTACTGGCAATTTAGACATCTCGCTACATACTCAACTATGCCCTTTTTCATTTTCTGCCACCAATAATGCTTCCTCAGGTCATGATACATCTTAGTAGCACCTGGATGAATAAAATACCGAGAACTTTGCGCCTCTTATAGAATATTCTCCCTCAAAACATCGATATTAGGAACACTTTAAGTGCTAAAACGCTCCCGGATCACCCGAAACTCAATCCGAACACACGCCCACGTCCAAAATCATCATACGAACCTATTGAAACCGTCAAATCCAAGTTACTCAAAATGTTGACTCAAGTCAAACTTGGCCATCATAGGCCACTATTAAGGAACTAAGTATTCTGATTTCCCGAACCTTTCCAAACCTAAACCAACCATCTCTATGAGTCATAAATTAGTAAAAGCACATAGGGTGGGTCTTAATTAGGGGAATAGGGATGTAGAAAGCATAACGATCGGTCGGGTCGTTACATTCTCCACCTCTTAAACAAACGTTCGTCCTGGAATAGGTCTAGAATCATACCTGGAGTGATGAATAAGTGCGGATATATGCTCCCCATGTCCTCCTCGATCTCCCAAGTCACTTCCTTGACTCGCTGACCCCTCCACTAGACTTTTACGGCAGGAATATTCTTGGACCATAACTGGTGACCTTGCTTGTAAACAATGCCAACTGGATCCTCCTTATAACCCAAACTCTCATCTAGTTGAACCGTGCTGTAATCTAACACATACGACCTATCGACATGGTACTTCCGGAGCATAGATACATGAAAGACCGGATTAACCCCCAATAGACTGGGAGGCAAAGCAAGCTAATAAGTAACCTCCCCAACTCGCCTTAACACCTCAAATGGGCCAATAAACCTCAAACTCAGTTTTTGCTTCTTGCCAAACCTCATGATACCCTTCATCGGCGAGACTTTCAAGAGAACATTTTTGCCCACCATAACTGATAAATCACGCGCCTTCCGATCCGAGCAATGCTTATGTCTGGACTATGCTGTGCGAAGCTCTCCTGAATAAACTTTACCTTCTCTAAGGCATCTTTCACTAAATTAGTGCCATATAACTTAGCCTCGCCGGGCTCAAACCATCTGATGGGCGAACGACATCGTCGACCATATAAAGCCTCAAATAAAGCCATCTCGATGCTGGAATGATAACTGTTGTTATAAGTAAGCTCGACCAAGGGAAAGAATCTATCCCACTGCCCTCCGAAGTCAATAACACATGCTCTGAGTATATCCTCCAGAATCTGAATTGTCCGCTCTAACTACCTGTCGGTCTGCGGATGTAATATTACTTAGGTGCCCAACTAGCTCTCTGTTTCTCTCCAACAAATGCAAAGTAAATTTAGGGTCTCTATCTGAAATGATGGAAATAGGCACACTATGCAACCGAAATATCTCCTGAATGTTAATCTGGGTCGCTCTCTTTGATGAGTACGTAGTCACAACCAGAATAAAGTGTGCCGACTTGGTTAGCCTATCAATAAAGACCCAAACGACATCAAACTTCCTCAACTTCCGCGGCAACCCAACTACAATGTCCATAGTGATGTGCTCCTATTTTCACTCTCGTATAACCATCTACTGGAGTAGGCTATCTGGCCTCTGGTGCTCATACTTAACCTACTAGCAATTTAGACATCTCGCTACATTCTCAACTATGCCCTTCTTCATTTTCTGCCATCAATAATGTTGCCTCAGGTCGCGATACATCTTCGTAGCACCTGGATGAATAAAATACCGTGAACTGTGTGCCTCTTCTAGAATATTCTCCCTCAAGCCATCTACATTAGGAACACATAGGCAACCCTTGAGTCGCAATACACCATCCTCACCGATAGTAACCTCCTTGGTACCACCCTGTAGTACCATCTCCCGAAGAACCAACAAGTGCGGATCATTGTACTGATGAGCCTTAATCCACTTGAGTAATGAAGACTGAGCCTCAATGCATGCAAGAACTCGACTGGCTCTTAATGTCCAAAGCTTATGGCCTCATTTTCGACGAAATGAATGCCATACTACCAATACTCTCGGCCTTTCTGCTCACGACATCCGCAACCATATTTTCCTTTCCCGAATGGTAATATCATAGTCCTTCAGTAACTCCATCCACTTGCGCTACCTTAAATTAAGGTCCCTTTGCTTAAACAAATATTGCAAGCTGCGATGATCGGTGTAAACCTCCCAGGACACCCCCATAGAGATAATGCCTCCATATTTTGAGAGCATGAACTATCGCGACCAACTCCAAATCATGTACGCGGTAATTCTTTTTGGGGGGCTTCAGCTGACATGAAGCATATCAAATAACTTGCCCCTCATGCATCAATATAAAACCCAAGCCAACGCGCGAAGCGTCGTAATACACGGTATACATCCCTGAATCGGAGGGCAATACTAACATTAGTGTTGTAGCTAAAGCGGTGTTGATCTTCTGAAAGCTCTCCTCGCAATCATCGGACCATCTGAACGAAGCACCCTTCTAGGTTAATCTAGTCAAGGGTGCTACAATAGACGAGAAGCCCTCCATAAACCGATGATAATAACCTGCTAACCCCAAGAAACACCTGATCTCGATCGTTGTGGTAGGACGAGGCCAACTTTGAACTGCCTTGATCTTCCTGGGATCCACTTTAATACCCTCGCCTGACACAACATGCCCCAAGAAGGCCACGAAATCCAAACAGAACTCGCACTTGGAGAAATTAGCATAAAACTTATATTCCCGCAAGGTCTCAAGTACTAACCTCAAATACTGCTCTTGCTCCTCCATACTACACGAGCAGATCAATGTGTCATCAATGAAGACAATGACAAATGAGTCAAGATATGGCCTAAACACCGGATTCATCAAATCCATAAACGATGCCGGAGCATTAGTCAAGCCGAAGGACATCACTAAAAACTCATAGTGCCCATACCTGATCCAGAAAGCTGTCTTTGGTATATCTGAATCACGAAACGTTAGTTGATGATTCCTAGATATCAACGCAATCTTAGAGAATAGGCTGGCACCCTGCAACTGGTCAAACAGGTCATCAATGCGCGGCAACGGGTGCTTATTCTTTATGGTGACTTTCTTCAACTAGCGGTAATCTATTTGCATCCGTATACTCCCATCATTCTTCTTCACAAACAACATTGGTACACCCCAAGGCAACACACTGGGTCTAATGAACCCCTTCTCAAGTAACTCCTCAAGCTGCTCCTTTAACTATATGTCGAGCCTTCAAGAAAGAAATAACCCGGCTGGAAGTACCAACAGACGAACCCCTCTACTCTAATCTAGGATACTCAGGAATCCCCAAGGTAACAGTCTTGGCATAGCAATCAAGAATGGCATGGTAAGGGGACAACCAGTCCATGCCCAAGATAACCTTGAAATCAACCATATCGAGCAATAGAAGATCCGCTCGGGTCTCATATCCACATAAAGACACCACACGGAACCGGCAGACCCGATCTACAATAACAGAATCACCCACTGGTGTGGACGCATATACAGGAATGCCTAAGGACTCGCGAGATACATCCAGATAACGAACAAACAGAGTAGAAACACAGGAATAAGTAGACACAGGATCAAATATTACCGAGGCATCCCTACGTCAGACATAAATAGTACCTATGATCACTGCATCGGAGGCGACTGCCTCTGGCCTGGAGGGGAAAGCATAGAATCTAGCCGGAGTGCCATCTGACTAGCCTCCACCTATAGGGTGACCCCTACCCACCTACCCTCCACCTCTAGTTGGCCCAGCTGGCGGTTTGGTAGCTGGTTCGATAATCATAGACAGATGGTCCTGCTTCTCGGCCTTGTCGCAAACGCTAGGACAAAACCTCTTCACGTGGCCAAGATCCCCGAACTCGAAATAACCCCTCGGAGTAATGGACTGTTGACCTGAAGTCTGACCCTGATGTATTTAACACCCACTAGAGGAACCCTGAATAGCTAGCGGATGGTAAGTACTCTCTGGAATGGAATTGAAGTAGGGTCGTGTTGGAGCACTAAGAGCAGGCGGTGGTGTTGACTGCATGGGCCTGCTAGACTTACCCCTCATGAACTGACCTCTTCTCCCAGGCGGGGTGTCACTGAATCCTCCAAACTGCTAGGGCCGCTTGTTCCTCGGTGCAAACTCACCGCTACGGTTGCAAATACGCTCGATCCTCTTAGCTATATCTACAACATGATGAAAGGGAGTCCCCATCTCTGCCTCACGGGCCAAAGAAACCTGAATCTCAGGGTGCAGTCCTGCAATAAATATCTGCAGCCTCTCTGCGTGTGTGGGGAGTTTAATAGCTGCATGGCGAGACATGTCAGTAAATCTTGCCTTATAGTCGGTCACATATAATGACCCTGACAGAGTCGTTCAAACTAACCCCGAAGCTCCTCTCTCTCCGAAGGTGGTATGTACTTTTCCAAGAACATATGTGTAAATTGATCCCAAGTCAAGGGAGGTAAACCTGGTGACCTTCTAAGAAGGTAAGCCTGCCACTATTTGCGGGACTTTCCGTCAAGCTTAAAGGTGGTGAAGTCCACCCCGTTGGACTCCAATATCCCCATGTTCCGTAGATTATCCTTGCACCGGTCAATTAAATCATAGGAGTCCTCTAAGCGCTCACCCCCAAAGTTAGGGGGGCAAAGTCTAGTCCATCTGTTCAGCTTCTTCTGCTGATCAACGGTCGTGACTGGTACAGACTCTAGCACAGCGGCTGCAACTGGATGTGATGCGCCCACAAGTAGTACTCCTAAGGGTCTGATAAACTACAACAGCGTGCCCTGTAGCCTGAGTGGTAAAGGTATGTGCTCCCCCTCCCGCTTGAGATGTGGATGGGTCTGCTAGAAATAAAGCAGCTTGCGTCATACAGTCCATGAACCGCAACATACGGCCCATGACCTCCTGAAATCCCGGTGCAGTCATAAAATGTGTTGGGGCTGGCTCAACTACAGGCGCCTCATCTTGCTCATCAATAATAGGATGCTCCACTGGATCCACTGGTGGTACAACAGGAGAAACACAGATGCCCTCTCCCTCTGACAGGAGATGGAGCTCCCCCGGCCTCTTCTCGACCTTTAGTAACGAGGGAAGCAGCTCCTCTACCGCCTGGTACATCCGTCGCACGTGTTCTCACCATCTATGAGAGATCAATAGAAAGCTACTTAGCACAATATCAACTGCACGATAGGAGATGAAGAAAGAGAAGTTTTCTAACACCCTATAGCCTCTCGAAGATAAGTACGGACGTCTCCGCACCGATCCACAAGACTCTACTAGGTCTGCTCATGACTCGTGAGACTTATATGAACCTAAATCTCTAATACCAAGTTGTTATGACCTAAAACCCATGATAGGTTGCGATGGAACCTAACGACGTCGTTAGGCAAGCCCACATGTGAACCTACAATTTAATTACCCCTTTATAACCTTTAAAACAAAAGTGTCCTTTTTAAAAGAACGAAATAAATAAGGTCTCATGCAACCGTACATACTCTTTCCTTCATCACGAATGCGACCACTGCTCCGCATTTGCGAACAAGGAAACTAGACCAGTAATTTCTGGTGTTTCCGACTTAGCTCCGGGTGGTCCAAAACACACCCGAGCCACCCGGTACCCCATCCAAATGCACCAACAAGTCCATAAACATAATACAAACCTTATCAAACTCCCAGAACACGTAAAACAACAACAAAACTAAGAATCGCACCCCAAAACCAAAGTGAATCAACTCATGAACTTCAAACTTCTCAACTAGCTCCGAACGCGCCGAATCATGTTTAAACTACTCGGAATGAAACCAAAATTGTTTTACAAGTAATAAATTGCCATACGGACCTATTTCCAGGATAGGAATCCAAAACAGACCTAGATAATACCAAAGTCTACAACAAACCAAATTTAATGAACTAGAAAACTTCCAATGAACCAGCTTTCAACATTAAGCGTCGAAACGCTCCCTGATCACCTGCAACCCAATCCGAACACATGCCCAAGTTAAAAAAAACATACAAACCTGTTGGAACCATCAAATCCTGAGGTCATTTACTCAAATTATAACTCAAGTCAAACTTGGCCATCATAGGCCACTATTAAGGAACTAAGTGTTCGGATTTCAACCCGAATCCTTCCAAACCTAAACCAACTATCCCCGTAAGTCATAAAACAATAAAAGCACATACAAAAAGTCTTGATTAGGGGAAAGGGTGTCTAGAAAACATAATGACCGATTTGGCAATTTTTCTTTGGATGCCAACGACTTCATTCCATTCTCATTCATATGCCCGAGCCTCTGGTGCCACAATTTGTTTTGGTTTTTGATCATGGTGAAATTCTGCAATAGTATCTCTATGTATGAAAGTTGCATACAGTGCTCCTTTCTTGGAGCCTCGTGCCACAACCAAACTTCCTTTGGTCATCTTCCATGATCTAGTATTGATTATTATTGTGTATCCTTCACTATCAATCTGACACATGGATATCAGATTTTTCTTGAGGCCAGGAACATGTAGGGTGTTTTGTAATTTTCATAGCGCCCGTTATGAAGTGTTTATAGTGACTTAACCTTTCCCGACAATATCTAAAGGTTCGTCGTCATCTACTAGATAAACCTTGCAGAAATTTTCAGCAACATAGTTATACAATAGTTTCTTGTATGGGGTAAAGTGAAAAGATGCACCTGAGTCTAGAATCTAATATTCGACTGGACTAAATGCACAACAAATAATATATTACAAACTTGTTCAGCAATTACTGAACTATCATCCTTGTATTTATTGTTCTTCTTCTTCTTTGGTTCTCTATATCATTATCATTAATGCTAATACCACTATAGGTTTAATGAAGGCGTTATCAATATGTATGAGAAGCCATTTGCTTCAAACAAAGTATATTTGATGCGCCGATGTTCAACCTGAAGATGACAGAAGGTTGATATATTACGGAACATATCAATGAGTTGAATTCCATTAATATAATATTTGATGATAAATTCAGGGCGTTGATTCTACTATCATCTCTATTGGAAGTTGGTCTACAATAGTAACTACATTTAGCAATTTATCGGGAAATATCAAACACAAATTGGATGATATCACACCAAGATCTTGGTATCCATATATCCGTATGCACTAGTTCCAACTTCTCTTACTTTGACGTCCTTCCAGCCTTAGAGAAACTGACTCTCTTTTGTTTCCCGTAAATACAATCTTCACACAAACCTAATTCTACATACTTGAGGTTTGGAAATTTTTCTTTGGATACCATTGTCTTCATTCCCTTATCACTCATATGCTCGAGCCTCCAGCGCTACAAGATATTTTGGTTTTTGATCATCGTCAATTACTGTTATAGTATCTCTCTGTATAGCAGTTACATACAATATTCCATTCTTGGAGCCTCGTGCCACAACCAAATTTTCTTTGGTCATCTTTCATGATCTATTATCGAATATTATTATGTATCCGTCACTATCAATATGACAAAGGGATATCGGATTTTACTACTGGCCTGCAACATATAGGACATTTTTAAATTTTCATAGCGTCATTTATGAAGTCTTTATATGGACTTCACCCTTCCCAACAATATCTAAAGGTTCGTCATCTGCTAGATAAACCTTTCCGAAGTTTTCCACGACATAGTTAGGCATACTTTCTTGCACGGGGTAGAGTGAAAAGATGCACCTGAGTCCAGAATCTAAAGTTCGACTAACTAACTGCACAACAAATAATATATTACCAACTTGTTCAACAATTATCATCCTTGTATTGATCGTTCTTCATCATCGTTGTTTCTCTATACTTACTATTGTAGTGGTATTGTTTATCGTAATTCCAATAAGTAATGTCTTTATGATTCTTAGATCGTCCTCTTCTCATTGACTTTGATCTACCACGTCCATGACTTTGCCCTATTTAGTTTCTTATCTCCCTAGTTTCGGTCTTCAAAGAAGATCTTGGGGAATCACTTGATTCTCTTCAGTTAATATGTTCACTTAGAACCAAGTCTCTAATATTATCCAATTTGAGTTTGGTATTTCCCGATGAACTGCTAACTGCAGTTACTGTTGCAGACTAACTCTCCAGTATAGATGATAGTAGAATCAGCGCCCTGACTTTATCATCAAATATTACATTAATGGTATTCCACTAAGTTAATATTACATTAAACTCACTGATATTTTCTGTAATATATCCACCTTCTATCATCTTCAAGTTCATCATCGGCGCATCAAATAGACTTTGTATGAAGCAAATGGCTTCTCATTCATATTGATAAGACCTTCATCAGGCCTATAGTGGACTTCTCATTAATGATATTGAATGTCATATTTTGTGTCACTGTCCAACAAATCACACCAAGAGCTTGGTCTCCACATATCCGTATGCACTAGTTCCAACTTCTCTTACTTTGATGTCCTTCTAGCCTTAGAGAAACTGACTCTCTTTTATTTTCTGTAAATGCAATCTTCACACAAACCTAATTCTATATACTTGAGGTTTGAAAAAGTTTTGTTGGATACCAATGGCTTCATTCCCTAATCACGCATATGCCCGAGCCTCCGGTGCCACAACACATTTTGGTTTTTGATCATCGTTAACTGCTGCTATAGTATATTTGTGTATAGCAGTTGCATACAATATTCCATAAATGGAGCCTCGTGCCACAACCAAATTTTCTTTGGTCATCTTCCATGATCTATTATCGAATATTATTGTGTATCCGTCACTATCAATCTGACAAAGATATATCGGGTTTTTCTTGATGACTAGAACATATAGGACATTTTGTAATTTTCATAGAGTCCTTGTTGAAGTCTTTATATGGACTTCACCTTTCCCAACAATATCTAAAGTTTTGTCATCTGCTAAATAAACCTTGCTGAAGTTTTCAACAACATAGTTATGCATAATTTCTTGCATGGGGTAGAGTGAAAAGATGCACCTGAGTCCAAAATCTAAAATTCGACTGGACTAGTTGCACAACAAATAATGTATTACCATCTTGTTTAGCAATTATCATCCTTTTATTGATCGTTATTCTTCATCTTTGCTTCTCAATACTTACTATTGTAGTGGCATTGTTTATCGCAATTCCAATAAGTAATGTCTTTGTGATTCTTAGATTGTCCTATTCTAATTGACTTTGATCTACCACGTCCATGACTTTATACTTTTTGGCTGCTTCTCTTCCTACTTTCGGTATTCAAAGCAGATATTGGGGAATCACTTGACTCTCTTCGGCTAATATCTTCGCTTAGAACCAAGTGTCTGATATCATCCAAATTGTCTTTGGTAATTCTCAATAAACTGCTAACTGTATTTACTGTTGCAGACCAACTCTCCAATAGAGATGATAGTAGAATTAGCGCCCTGACTTTATGATCAAATAATATATTAATGAAATTCAACTGGGTTAATATTACATTAAACTCATTGATATGTTCTGTAATATATCCACCTTTTGTTATCTTCACGTTGAGCATCAGTGCATGAAATATACTTTGTTTGAAGCAAATGGCTTTACATACATATTGATAACGCCTTCATCAGTCCTATAGTGGTCTTCTCATTAATGATATAGAATACCATATTTCGTGTCAGCGTCCAATGAATCACACCAAGAACTTGGTCTTAGACATTCGTATGCACTAGTTTCAGCTTCTTTTGCTTTGATGTCCTTCTAGCCTCAGAGAAAGTGACTCTCTTTTGTTTCCATCAATGCAATCTTCACACAAACCTATTTCAACATACTTGGGGTTTGGAAAATTTTCTTTGGAAGCCAAGGACTTCATTCCCTTCTCACTCATATGCCCGAGCCTTCGGCGCCACAATATCTTTTGGTTTTTGATCATGGTGAATTGTTGCTATAGTATCTTTGTGTATAGCAATTGCATACAGTGTTCCTTTATTGGAGCCTCATGCCATAACCAAATTTGTTTTGGTCACCTTCCATAATCTATTAACGAATATTATTGTGTATCCTTCATTATCAATCTGACACATGGATATCAGATTTTTCTTGAGGCCGGGAAAATATAGGACATGTTGTAATTTTCATAGCGTCCTTTATGAAGTCTTTATATGGACTTCACCTTTCCCGACAATATTTAAAGTTTCATCATCTGCTAGATAAACCTTGTCAAAATTTTCAACAACATAGTTATGCTATAATTTCATGCATGGGGTTGAGTGAAAAGATGAACTCACACCTAAGTCCAGAATCAAAGATTCGACTAGACTAACTGCACAACAAATAATGTATTACCAACTTGTTCAGCAATTACTTAATTATCATCCTTTTATTGATAGGTCTTCTTCATATTTGGTTCTTTATACTTACTACTGTAGTGGCCTTTATTATCGCAATTCCAATAAGTAATGTCTTTTTTATTCTTAATTTTTCCTCTTCTCATTGACTTTGATCTAACACGTCCATGACTTTGTCCTGTTTAGTTGCTTCTCTCCCTACTTTTGGTGTCACGACCCAAAATCCGACTAGTCGTGATGGCACTTAACCCTACCCGCTAAGTAAGCCAAATAACCACTAACCAATTCCAATAACAATTAATAAAGCAATTAAATAAAGAAATATCTGAATTTAATACATTCCCCAAGAACTGGTAGTACAAATCATGAGCTTCTAAGAATAGAGTTTACAAAGCGGAACTGAAATAAATACATTGTCTGTTTGAAAAGTACATAAATAGAGTTTTATAGATCTAAAGCTGCCACGAACAAGGGGCAGCTACAACCGGGATGCAGGTACATCTTCAATCTAGCTCCCATCGAACACAGCAACAACAACAGCCAACATCTACACGCAAGGTGTAGAAGTGTATTATGAGTACAACCGACCCCATGTACTCAATAAGTACAAACCTAACCTTAGGTTGAAAGTAGTGACGAGCTAACACAAAGGTCGGGTCCAACATCAATATTCCACAACAGTTCATAACAGCATAGTACACGTAACAAAAGAGTATCTCAAAAACAAAAGGCTCAGTCCGTTTACAGTTCCAGAAAAATAGGCATTTCTTTTCAAGTATCTCAGTGAAAATCCAAATCTTATACCGAAAAAGCCAAAATACGAGTAAGTTTGAAAACTGTGATACTTTTGTCCCAAAACTCCTTTCAACAAATAGTAAGATGTTTCATTTTTAGATAGCATGAGGAAAGTACTTCTCTATGCCTACATGTCAAGATACAGGTAAAATCACAAATGTCCCCAAAACTGGGTAGCAGAAGGAAATGCACCTCTATGCATGTATCTCAAGTACGCATGTCAAATACAATGCATCTCGATGATGAGCTCATGTACTCACACTCTCAGAGTACTCAATCTGATTGTGTCGCATTCTCTCTCACTATGCTCAGCATACTCAATCACTCAGCATTGTACCATACCCGCTGCGGCATGTAGCCCGATCCATATTTATAGTCGACTGCACTCATTGGGGGTGTGAAGACTCCTGAGCGGCTCCTTTCAGCCCAAGGGTTATAATCCGCACAGACAACTCGCTGCACGGACAACTCATATGCCATAGTATCAATATCTGAAATCGTAAGGACAACTCACGTGCTATAATATCAACATTTGGAATTGCACGGACAACTAACGTGCTATAGTGCCAACATCCTCACAAACAGGCCCCCGGCCTCACCTAGTCATTAATCTCTTCAGTATCACTCACGGGCTCACAATGTAATGAAATTATCCCAACAACAATGATATGATCTATCAATAAATAACTGAGATTGAGATATGATATGAATGCATGAATATGACTAAGTACGAAATATCAATGAAAACAGTGAGATAACAGTAAGAAACGACCACTATGGGTCAAAACAATATCGGCATAATGCCTAAACATGATATCCAGTATGATTCACAGCTTAACTACTATATCACATGGTGGAAACACGGATATCAACAAAGTAGGACCACTATACAGTGCCATGGAAATAACAGAGTCCCAATTCACATGGTGCACGCCCACATGCCCGTCACCTAGCATGTGCGTCACCTCAATACCAATCACATAACACGTATTTCGGGGTTTCATACCCTCAGCACTAAGATTAGAAGAGTTACTTACCTCGAACAAGCCAATACCAATGCCAAGCAAGCCAAGCGATGCTCCAAAGATGCCATCCCGCACGTTTCAATCTGCGAACAGCTCGAAACTAACCAAAAACAACTCAAATGCATCAAACAGTGCTAAAGGAACCAATTCCGATCGAAAAGATCAAATCTTGAATCAAAAGCTCAAAATCGGCCTAAAGCCCAACCCGAGCCCGTACCTCGGAACCCGACAAAATTCACAAAATCTGACAACCCATTCAATTACAAGTCCAACCATACTAGTTTCACTCAAATTCGACTCCAATTCGAAGTTCAAAACTCAAAATTCATATTATGAAACTTTAGGCCAAAACCCCCACTCTCCTCTTTAAAAGTCACAATCCAATTACCAAAATCGAAGGTAGATTCGTGATATAAAATCAAAACCAAGTGTAAAACACTTACCCCAATCCTTGTGATTAAAATTGCTCCAAAAGTCGCCTAAACCGTGCTCCAAAATCAGAAAATGGGTGTAAAATTGCGAACCCTCGAACTTAAAGGGTTCTGTTCAGTCAATCAGCACATGCAGACAAGAGGTCGTATTTGCGACCTTCGCTTCTGCGAGAACAGCTTGGTCAGCCTTGATCGCTTCTGCGCATGCGCATATGCGCCCTGGTTTCTGCTTCTGCGGGCCTTATCCAGCTCTCATCTCGCATCTGCGACGCCTTTGTCTCACCTGTGACCATCGTACCTATGAGCCCATTTCCGCAGGTGCGGAAACACTAGAACCAGCAGCCTTCAATAATGAAATACGCAATGAAATTGATCTGATCCTCATCTGAAACTCACCCGAGGCCCCCGGGACCTCAACCAAATATACTAACAAGTCCCATAACATAATACAGACCTACTTGAGGCCTCAAATCATACCTAACAACACCGAAACGACGAATCACACCAAAATTCAAAATCAATGAGCAGTACATCGGGGAATGGGGTTGTAATACTCGAAACGACCAGCCGGGTCGTTACATCCTCCCCCACTTAAACATACGTTCGTCCTCGAACGTGCCAAGAGTTGTTTCCAAGCCACCAAACCATTATTCCATCTTACCACGCACGTACCCGGTGGTGACCCCACATCACCCTATCCCATATAGGTCTGATAGCACCACATAACTAAAATTTATTAATTCAACCTAGCCCACAAGCCTTAGAATCCAATTTTCCAACATCTAGAATTTCTTATAAGACTTGAATCCCCCAACCTACACATTGTATAAGTCTGAACAAGCCGTACCAAAAGCCGTAACCATAACCCAAATACTCAAAACTAAAATGCCACATAGCTCAAATGCTCGAAGCAATGATTTCTAATCATAGTAGCTGCTCAAAACAACCCAATGCCGGTAATAAACCTCATATCAAACAAGACTCCATTCTCAAACCTTCGTACACTACCGATGATGAAGGAAACACGCAGAAACTCGTAACCATTCATCAGATCTACTAGTCGTGGAGCTCCATCTCCTTCGACAAGAACCATAGCAAACTTCTAAGCTGATAGCACCCATCCTAGATCTGATGACTTCGTCTTATCAAATACCAGCTACTCTACTGACATGCTACACCAATACTATCTAAAGTCACAACCCGTGCACCAATAAGCAACATTCCAAATGTACTCAATCACGAAAATGACTCAAACAAAAGAACCGTCGCACAAGCTCGACGGGTACCACCCCAACGTAATGCTAAGAACCCATCAAACACCGTAGAACCATGACACGAATCTAACACAAAGGATCATATCTCAACATAATTCTGCCGCAATGCGCGACCCCATCCAAATATTGTTCCATATGAAATACCTCAGCCACCATGCTCAAAATCAATAACTACGCGCAATCCGACATCAAGTACGCACATTGCATTACCATAAACATGGAGAAGCAAATGACACAATGCCAAACAAACCCGAAAGAACATAACCAATGCGCAACCACTCATGCATCACGCAAATACCCATCTCGTGTAAATTCCGCTATAAGGCCCCAATAGAACTGCACTAGGTGTGCTTATAAGCAACGCATCACAACTCCTCATAGCATAGAAAAGTAACTCACCGAACATAACAGAACACGAATAAGCTTAACAACAATCGAATGACACATCCCTCAACAATAGCAATATGGAGCCAACCAATCCGGCTCGGTGTAGAATACACATCCTAATTGGGCCTACCAATGGACACCCAAATCAACTCTGGGCACCCACACATGGATAAATAACCCTCCGAAAGCCCACAATGACGGAATCATAACACATACTATCCTCTAGTTAGCTTTGACCATGAATTCACAGTCCACAACCATGAAAACAACCTGCTCTTGCGAACTCCCAGTCTCCAAATCCATAGAAAACATGAATCCCATATATGATCCCAACTCCACCTCCAGAATGTCTAAAACATCTCTTATACACGATCATCCCACGAGGAATACTTCTAAAATTCTTCCGTTCCACATAGCACAATTTGAATATCAACAGTCGATCAACCAGGAGAGTGTCGTAATACCAATGAAGTGCCCATAAATCAAAACACATTGCCTCTTCTGAAATGTATACTCTCATCAGGCCATACCGATTAGTAATATCATTTGCCTAGTCATCCAAAACCATCCATGCTGCCTACGAATTTATGTCCTTCCCTTCAAAACTGAATTGTGACCTTGCACATGCAAATCTCAATTCCACGCAATACAGTGCGTCTACCATGCCATCCTGTGAAGAGTACAAGAATCTCATAATCAACTTTGAGTCACAAGCAGAATAAATACCCGATCAGTCACAAACCTTCCATTTGATCTCATCCCGGAGAAAATTCCAATACGCAACATATTCCTCATGCCCGTAGGAAATATACCCCTCGAACCATGGTAAAATCCATTGAGAACTCTTCGAAACCCATTTGCACAAAACCAAGCTATCAGAACCGAATCTCGCTAACTCAACCCAGCCACGTAGGTCTCCAAAACCCAAGAGCATTGACACGAAACACCTGCGGAGTCTAGCCACATCATAAGTACCAAAAGAACCGATTATACCTGTTACTGTGTTGATCCAACCTGCCATCACGCTGTCCTATTTCTCCAAGTTCCTTCCAAATTGCCTTCAAATTGATACTTCTCCTTGCTGGAACACCACGATCCTTAACCAAAATTCACCACACAAGAGACCCTAGTATAAAACCACAACGCCCTAAGGATCATAAGCCGTCGAATTCCCCTTTTAAGTACCCCAAAAACACCACAACCTAGACATCCACTCCGAAAGACCTTATGTGAATTTAAAATTGTTCCTCTTCCCTTTTCTTATACTAAAATGTAGAATGCATAGTCATACAAAATTACCGCAAGTCTAGACACCATCCAATGTAACTCTCAATTTCTAGCCATATACAAATCTTGAAAATTCCAAATCGCTACATATAAATCTTGAACCATTAGAATCATTCTCGAGAGTCATCCACTCTACTCCAATCTCAATTAAATCGATCAAACGGACCGAGCAACCTGTGCCCTATTAGCATAACAACACCCAAAGAAGTAACACTTCCTCAATACCACCAATCGAATTCATACACTGTGTATACTACATCCTTTGCGAATAACGACTCAATTATTTTATGATTCACATGATTTTCATATACTCCTAAAGTACCATAACCCGTATCCAGAAATATCCTTACTCGAGTCATTCTCGAACTCAACCTCTGCAAGTCATGACTAATCAACAAGTATGCCTCATACCAAAATTAAAATTTAACACATAACCATGAAATCAAATTGTCAATAGCAGGCTCCCCCACTTGGCTCAAAGCCATAAATTAAAAAACCTGATAACTCACAATACCCATACTTTATTACTGTCATAATACCGTAGTCAGTACAACAAAAATTCCTCTTAAGCTCATACAACGCCAACCATAAAGATACCTCAATCGTCTGTTAAGCTCGCATTCATTCTCTTAACACTCAGGTCAACTTTCTCAACCAGATTCAAATTCAAATCCCAACACATAGGCCCCATTGGCAGATAAAGAAACTCTATACTCACATCATAAGGAATAAACCTATGTAGATTACTCCGTAGGGGATAACCCACTTGCTTACCTTAAATCGGTATCTTGCTAAACCCTTTCGCAGTTACAATTACTATGAAATTACTTAATCTTTCTGAGTCTAACTCATTAACCAGACATGAGAATTTAATTTTCCCCAAAATAGGGTGTTATACATACCTTAAAAATCATAACAAACTCGAATCAGAGCTTTCCTTAGCTTACGAGCAGACTTAATGACATCACAACACCATAGAGACTCTGTTCTTTACTTAGGCTAACTTTTGAAGTTAGATTTAGGTACAACCACCTTGGATTCAACTTGGAACCTTGGAGAACTGTTAGAGAGGTGTTGAGAGAGTTTGGGAACTGTATTTGGTCAAACATGACCACAAATGAGCCGTCCAACCCCTTTAAAATGTTCAAGGGTCGTCCATCGCCTAAGTGGGTCCCATTGGGAGCTTCTTACGTAGTCTCGCGAAAATGCGAATATCTCTCTACTACGATATTGCATCGACGAATGATTTAATGCGTTGAAAACTAGACTCATAGATATTCCATTTTATTGGTGGATCATCCCGTGTTTCCTAGTATATTGTGATAAACGCTCAGCTATATTTGACCTAATGTTCAGCACGTTTATGAATGTAACTTGTGATGACCTTTGCCAACTTTTATTCCACAGCTCGCTTGACTTCAAAACGTATTACAAGACTATAATACGACTAAAATAACTCATAACATAACCTTCTTATCATGTTAAGCACCCTGGTCTACTGGACACGACTTGTAGACTCCCTAGGACAGAACTGCTCTAATACCACTTTTGTCACGCCCCAAACCTGAGGGGGAGGGGTGAGACCGGCACCCGGTACCTCACCTATCCTTGCGTACCAACTAGCGACTAAGGGACTCTGAACATATAATGTCATACATTTTCCATGGGCCACATTCCAAGACAATTGCGAAAGTTGACTAAACATCAATATAAAGCTGGGCCGACAAGGCCCTCATAACTACTACGACTGGCAAACCAACAAAATATACATAAAAGGCCTATAAGACCAACATACTGCACTAACTGACAAGATATGTCTGCAAGCCTCTACTTATGGATGTACTGTGATCGGAATAGGGCCTCGACCTACTCATAACATATATACATATATACACAAGATGTACATAAAGATCTAGATCCAGCAACTCTGAAGGGAATGAAGCTTATCGATCAAGCTAAACTCGAGCAACACCTAATGAGGAAGTCTACCCGTCTGTCTATCTGAACCTACACGCATAAAATGCAGCGCCCCTAGAAAAGGGACGTCAGTACAAAATAATGTATCGAGTATGTAAGTCAATATACTAAAAGCTGAAACTAAACTGATAATATAATAACTAAAAGTAACTGGGAGTCAAAGATAATCTGAAGATATGCTAACCTGCTGATACTGACTCAACTTTCTCAATATAGTAAGTAAAATAGTTGTTCGGCCTTATAAGGCTCGGTATATATATAACTGCTCTGCCGTAGTAGGCTCTCTCATAGGCGCTCGTCCATACTAGGCTCTATATCTCAGCCAACTGGGCTCACTCATAGGTGCTCGTCCATAGTAGGCTCGATATATAGCTTACCATCTGATCAGAGGTTGCCCAATAGGGGAATGCCCATCGATTATAGCTCGATGGTAATGAAAATACTATAATACTGTATATATAGTCTCTCTGATCTCTTGACTGGAAGAAGACAATACTCAATTAAATATGAAGTCTCGATAAGGAGAATACTGTAATTTATAAGACTAGGATAATGTATATAAATTCGGGAGTATGAACTTCGCTTTATGCCTCATTTTCAAACACATGTAATTATGAGATCATGTCAAAATGAAGGAAGGGCTTAGCCTTAACATACCTGAGTCGATTCTCTTGACCATCCCCCTAACACAAGTCAATTGCGACAACACATAACGGCAGAGTGAAGTAGGAAAACATCCGTATGATATTCTTGAAACAGATTGCACCGTACTCCTTTATAGTTGCAAATCTCATGCTTTGAAGTTTCAAATGAATTGATTAAGCTCCATCGTTACTTTGTAAGTCTTAGCAAGACTCCAATTCGAATTGTTTGCAAATACCAAATGAAAATCTAGTCTTTCAATTTTTAACTAGAGGAAGGGAATGCTACACTAGAAAGACTCGTCACATTCTCTATATATCAAGAAATCTCAACGACAAACATACAAGAAAGGAAGTCAAAAGTGGTGTACCATATTTTGCCCTTTTGATTATATTCTTAACCAAATGAGATAAAGGCATCTTTAAATGTTGTCACCTTGCAAAAATAATTTAAAAGTCACTTAATGGATATCACATGTTGCTGCCATATTGGGGAAGGGTAAGCTTATCCAAAATATTAAATTAATTACCAATCTCTTAATTAACTTGGTAATTCCCCACTAATTCAATAATTAACCTATTATCCACATAATTAAGAATTATCTCAAATTACTTAAAATACTACTCACTTTTGATACACTTTGTACACCTTACTATTATGGTCATGTGGTACCTTGTACCGCACTAGTCCATAAATGCCGGGTATTATAGCTTGGACCGTATTTTAGCTCAAAATGACAAACTTTGACGAAACTCATTTTCTTTGATCTGCTTATCCTCTCACCTTCACGAATTTACTCATCACTTGTTTGAAATAGCATAATGCTTATAATCTCACAATAATCCCATTCCCGAACTTACGTCGATTTACGACGAAACTTTAACATACGAAAATGCGAGATGTAATATCTCATTTGCGATCTTCCATCAATTTACTTATGGCGTACTTTCACGTACGAAAATATGGGGTGTAACACCGCCGATTATAGCTAGATGGTGGTGAAAATACTGTAATACCCAATAGGGGCCTCCCCGCTGATTATAGCTCGATGGTGTTGAAAATTCTCTAATATTGTGTGTGTGTGTGTATATATATATATATACACCCTCTATTCTCTTGACTGGAAGAAGAAGAATATACTTAACAGAATATAAAGTCCTGATAAGGGGGAATACGATAACTTTTGAGACTAGGATAATGTACATAAATTAAGGAGTATGAACTACTCTTTATGCCAGAATGAATGAAAGGTTTAGCCTTGACATACCATATCACAGTCTGTATAATGACCACGTTGAACACGTCTCGTCGTATAATAATATTATCGTTAAGCGATGAAGGATGCAACTATCGTACAACGAATGACAAGCTTATTTTATATTAAAACAGACAGCATCTCCTCTGTTTTCCTTTCTTTATCCAAGTCCATAAGAACAACAAGAACACATTCAACTATATACCTTCAGCACCACAACACACCCAAAAACCCAACAACACCAATCAACCTACACAACAACAAGTGCACAGACGTCACCAACGAAACTACTATTTAACACAACGAGCGGCAAGCTTGGATTGGAACCAAACCCTAACTCTTTTTCCCATATCCCCTATACTTACAACACCACAACAGTTCCAGCATATAAACATATATATTGACATGACATTCCAACCATATATCCATCAAAAAAGTAACATCAAACAACCCAACAAGATATAACAACAACATGAAAAACTTCTACGTATTGTGTGGTTGCATCTTCTCCTATTTACAACATCATCAACATACTCAACGTATTGAAAAGCATAACAAAAATAATAACATTATAATAAAGCTATTCCCCATGACTACCAGCCATATGAATTCATATACACAACTCCAACATAGTTCCATAAGAGACAATAATTTCTTATACAACTTCAAGTTCTATCTTGTAATTCTTAATCAAAATAACTTAACCAACAAATACAAAAGATTAAGCCCAAGAAATAGGGTGTTATACATACCATAAAAAATTATAAAAAACTCGAATCAAAGCTTCCCTTAGCTTACGAGCAGACTTAATGACATCACAACACCATAGAGACTCTCTTTTTCACTTAGGCTAACTTTTGAAATTAGATTTAGGTAAAACAACCTTGGATTCAACTTGGAACCTTGGAGAACTAGTGTTGAGAGAGTTTGGGAACTGTATTTGGTCAACAATGACCAACAATGAGCCGTCCAACCCCTTTAAAATGTTCAAGGGTCGTCTGCCGCCTAAGTAGGTCCCATTGGGAGCTTCTTGCGCGGTCTCACGAAAACGTGAATACCTCTCTACTACGATATCGCATCGATGAACCATTTACTGCATTTGAAAATAGAATCATAGATATTCCATTTTATTGGTGGATCATCCCGTGTTTCCTAGTTTATTGTGAGAAACGCTCAGCTATATTTGTCCTAATTTTCAGCACATTTATGAATGTAACTTGTGATGACCTTTGCCAACTTTTATTCCAAAGCTCGCTTGACTTCAAAACGTATTACAAGACTATAATACGACTAAAATAACTCATAACATTATTAAGCATCCTAGTCTCATCCCAAAAGTACATATTATAACATTTCCAACTTGTCAACTTTCGACTAAACTTATTTTCTTTGATTTATTTAGCTTCTAAACCTTCCAACCCTCTTGGTACTTTTTATTCATGATCTTCAATATTTGTAACCTCCAAGGTAACATGATTAGCTTACTTTATGCACTTTCAAATATAATCTCATTTCTGAGCTTACATCAATTGACTTACGATGTGCTCTCACGTATGAAAATATGGGGTGTAACATCATTTCCCCCTTTCGTACATTCGTCCTCGAATGTTGACTGATACGCTTATTAGTCTCATAAACTATAGCTCTTATGAATACTTTAATACTTTCCTTGTCATCAAGGCAACTGTTCTGTGAATAAATCCAAAGGCCAGGGCATTCCCCTCTTTAGGCCTCTTTCTCACACCACGACCTGTGGTCGAAATTCTTCCAATATCGTAAATGTTGCTCCCTTGTGTCATGCAACCTGTACGACTCTTTCCTTGTATGTGTGCCTATGCGAATCTTCTCTTTTTTTTCTCCAGCTTTTAGCCAATCTCTAGGCCTCACTTTGTGAACATATACAGTACTATGACAAGTTGTCCCTCTGGGCATCTATAGGTATACTAAAGTTTCTCTCTCAGTACTTTGTCGAACATACGACTATTGCTATAGTTTGTTTCATAGCCTTGGTTATCTATGCTTATGGATTTACTTCATCTAGCTAGGTTATATTATACCATAACGCTTACTTTTGTTTATTAGTACCGAGGTTTGCTACCCAACACTAGGTTACTCTCTCGCTGCTTATCCTTTATGTATAAATCTAAGTCATTTAGTGCTTCCTCGTTACTGTTCATCTTAAGAATAACAGACTAATCTCATCATATGTTATTGATTCACCTTAATGTTGATCGATAACCTACCACTGATAACATGAAACCTCTTACGCAATACATCGTCACTAGGGCTTATGTCTAATCGAGGAACATCTGAAGTCATTTGCCCGATCCACCTAGGAATGATACTATACTTCAATAATCGCATTTGATAGCATCCCAATGTGATTCATCTTATAGGGTGTATTCTAATCCCGTGCAATTCATGAAATCCCTTTTCTTTATTTTGTTACTCAATCAAAGGCCTAAATGTCATTCTCTTATCATTTATCACAATTACACTCACATTCTACTACCAAGGCAATATTCTATATTTTCTAAATGCCCCTAGTCTTAAACTCATCTGGGTTCATTTAGGCTATACTGGGCTTTTTATATCTTACAGAAACCATCAGCTCTTTTTATGGGTTTAATCCTAAGGTCTGTACTTGTCTCCTTCTCACCTTACTTTATCTTGCGACCTACACATATCTATTTATACTACTCACAACCTTCCTTTAACTTGATAGCACTCTAGATTTCCTTATGTTATTTTGGAACCTCAAGCGAGACATCACGTCATCTCTAACCCTTATTTACTTTCTTAACTAGACATGTCGATACCTGAAATCCATTGGCTGGAAAATATGCTACTGACGACACCACTATCTTTTATGGATATTGAATCACGACACTTTTAGCCCTCTATCTGAAGTCTGGACTACTCATAACTTTCTGCACTTGAGTATCCCATATATTTGTCACATCTACCTTCCTTACCTTTAAATCTTGCATCATATCTTCTATCCCTTTCATAACCTCCGTTTCACATAGGTGGAATTCACATCCATACCTTAAAGCTCTACTATAATACATGCACCTTTGGTGCATACACGATCCGGCGGGACTTTCATACTGATTTCTTATGAGGCTGGTACTCTTCTAACTCGCTTTAGCATAGAGCTGCTATAGAATATGGCCATTTTACTATCTCTCTTGTACCTCTACTATTAATGGTGATTCTGTAATGTTCTGAGTCACGATTTCTATAATCAACTGGGTCTAATAATCGGACCCCTGATTTACTTAGCTATTATAACTCTTAAGCTTCCTCTTCTCTCTCACCATTTATGCAAGCTTAAGTTGTCTTCCAATCTATGGCTTAGGATAGTAGCTATTACATTAGACTTTTGTGGATTCTATGTAGCATCTATGTTATAATGTTCTAGCAATTCAGGCCTTTATCTGTACGAACGTCAACATACATGCTGCATGTATAATACTCCAAAATCTTAAGTGATGTCATAACATAGCTAACTTTGGGTCGTAGATCAAATAATTCCTTTCGTGCCTTCCCGATTGTCTTTAAATGTAAGAAACTACTTTTCTTGGTCATTTCACCACTTGTTACATGAATACTTAGGTTGTTTTATTACCCACGAATACTTGAATTTTGTGCAACTCATATGATCTCGAATGTTACTTTTTATTTTACTTACCATTCATTGGTCACGATAGGTGCCACTTTATTATGAAGTGCATATAATGTTGTAGTGAGATTGTTGTTCCAAGATCATTTCTTTTTCAGGTCACTATGCTTAGGTTGAAGCCTTCTTCCTTATTTCCTCATCTAGTCTTTTGTTGTAGTACTTAGGGGAGGTCATCTGACTCTTGTAAAGCTGCAAGCTTATTACCTCGTATACCCGACGGAATATTTGATGTTCTTACTCGCCTATAATTATCCTGAGTTTCTTACCTCTACACCCTTGTGCTCGGAGGGGAACTTCTAAACTGATATTTTGATTGTCTTCCCAGTGGCACTCTCTTTTATTCTGTTAAACTTATACGGTACCTTTAACTACCCCAACTCCTATCTGAATATTGCTCAAGGATTACGATGTCATATATGCGAGACTGAATTCCATATGTTGGAGTTCACTACGTTTACCTTGCACGATATGCTGATTTAACTGTGGGATCTGAATAAATGCAATCTCATTCATTTCACCTTTTTACCTTTTTCCTCCTTTACCATTGCATAGTTACCTGAACAACTTAACTCCGACTTAATATCATATCACACCATCTTCCCTCTTTAGCGTAGTAATAACATTTAATGCTATGAAGATTTACCTATAAATAGTTTACCTCTTCATCTTCGGCGTATTTTCACATCTTCACTGACTCTTACTCGCCTTGCAATAACCCTTATGTACTAGAGATAAGTGAATTTCTTACGAGCGAGGGTGACGCCAAGTGTAACTGGCACACTATCATTGCCGGAATGCGATCTCTGAATTTCTCATGAGGCCGACTACTTTAAAATCCTCCGGTCCCTAAATCAGTTTCGCTTTTTTTTTCTTGTTTACTAGCCCGCACTAAATTCTATTACTCCGGGGGATTAACATTGCCTTTTAGTAATCTTGTTGGGGTCACCAACTCATTTCTCGAAATAAGGATATGATTTTATGGCATATACACTTTTATAGTCTCAAGGTATATTTCCTCTTTTCTTTTCATTCACTTGAATATAGACATTGTCATCCTGTCATTTTGATTTACCGTTATCACCCTTTTATCACATCTTACTTGTAATGCTTCATTTACTCTCTTTTTATTCTCCTGCTAATATATCTATCTATTACCTTATTTTGAAAACTTCAACAAAATATTTTTTTGCCTTTAGCTCCCCTTGCTCCATCCAATGGCTCTTCAGGCCGCCCAACATTATCTCTTTACTAGAGACGGGAGCCATACTAAGGTAGGTATTTATTCCTTCTAGGGTTCCAAGGCCTATCTTCTTAATTTTCTAAATATTATAGTATTCATATCTAACTGTGCTATTATAGAGTGCACCATCTGGGTGTCTCACAAGGAGAACTATTACCGCATTTGCAATATCCTTTGGAAATGTCAGCAAACTCAAACAACCCATCCACCTGGGCCATGTTGTTAAGAATTCTCTCTCTACTATTGCCCTTACCTGCTGTTGAATTAGCCCACTAGCTAGCTTTAATTTTTCTAATTGCAAACATCTTTATATCATTAGCAAACATAAGTCCTGGCTCGAACTCTTATGACTCTTCTCTATAGCATGATTTGGATTTACTAAATAAGGTAACAGACTCCTAAATGCCTTGTAGCTTCTTGTTTATATAATGTGGTGCACAACACATCTATAAACAAAGCTCTACTATACACGGCCTGTAGACTCCATAGAATAGAACTACTCTGATATCAAGTTTGTCACGCACCGAACCTAAGGAGGCATGGCCGGCACCCAGTGCCATATTTTGCCTGAGCGTATCACTATGTAACTGTGAACTCTGGAGGGGTGACCCTCAACATAGGGTGATAAGGCCTACCTACGAGCTGACAATACCAATCAAGGCTCACGAGGCCATCATGAATCTCTACAACCAGCAATACCAAACAAACATGTACACAGGGCTGGCAAGGCCACAATACTGATATACCAAATATACAAGACTCTTCTACTAGCCTATAGAGATAACTGAATTGTATCAAGGTTGGAACAGAGCCTCGACCTACCCATCAAACTCGTATCTATAAAATGGACTCCAAGGTCTAGACCTGGTAACACCGAAGTTCTCTCACAAATGCAAGTTTATGCAAAGTTCTTAAAGGAGATCCTTACAAAGAAGAGGAAGATAGAAGAGACATCGGTAGTCAACCTCACAGAGCATTGCAGTGCAATTTTTCAAAACAAACTCCCCCAAAAGTGTGGAGATCCAGTGAGTTTTACTATACCTTGCTCTTTAGGCACTCTTAACTTTGATAAATATTTATGTGATTCTGGTGCCTCAATGAATCTAATGCCTGTGTCAATTTACAGGAAACTAGAGAATGAGATTGGAGAGATAAGGTCTGCACCAATATTATTGCAGCTGGCAGAGCAAAAATAGATAACACCCGAGGGGGTAGTTGAAGATGCCTTAGTGTGGGTGGATAAGTTTGTATTTCCAGTAGACTTTATAGTGGTG
>AWOL01S0022847.1:261291-295602 GCA_000715115.1 Nicotiana otophora
AAATTAAAGATGGTAAGAATAAGAAAGGTAAGAAGGGAGTAGAGCAAAAGAAGAAGGAGGAAACTTCAAGAAGGGAGGACTCGAATGAAGAGACCAAGCACATGCCTGCTTTACCTTTTCCCTAAAAGCTTTATATAAAAAAGTTGGACAAGCAGTTTGAGGGATTTTTAGATATGCTGAGACAGGTTAATGTGAACCTGCCATTCACCGAAGTTCTCTCACAAATGCAAGTTTATGCAAAGTTCTTAAAGGAGATCCTTACAAAGAAGAGGAAGATAGAAGAGACATCGGTAGTCAACCTCACAGAGCATTGCAGTGCAATTTTTCAAAACAAACTCCCCCAAAAGTGTGGAGATCCAGTGAGTTTTACTATACCTTGCTCTTTAGGCACTCTTAACTTTGATAAATATTTATGTGATTCTGGTGCCTCAATGAATCTAATGCCTGTGTCAATTTACAGGAAACTAGAGAATGAGATTGGAGAGATAAGGTCTGCACCAATATTATTGCAGCTGGCAGAGCAAAAATAGATAACACCCGAGGGGGTAGTTGAAGATGCCTTAGTGTGGGTGGATAAGTTTGTATTTCCAGTAGACTTTATAGTGGTGGACCTGCAAGCATGAAATGCGACATCCCTAGCAAAAGGGACGTCAGTAAGAAATAATGTACCGAGTATGTAAGGCAACAAAATAACTGAAAGCTGAAACTAAATTGATAATATAATAACTGAAAGTAACTGGGAGTCAAAGATAATCTAATGATATACTTACCTACTAATACTGACTCAACTCTCTTAATATAGTAAGTAAAATGATTGTTCATCCCTATAAGGCTCGGTACGTGTTACTTCTATGTCATAGTACGCACGCTCATAGGCGCTCGGCCATACTAGGCTCTGTATAACGGGCATTCTAGGCTCTCTCATAGGGGCTCGGCCATGGTAGGCTTTGTATATCACATACCATCTGATCGGAGGTTTCCCAATAGGGGCCTGGCCACCGATTATAGCTCGATAGTGGTAAAAATACTGTAATACTATCTATATATATATATATATATATAGACGCTTTGTTCTCCTAACTAGAAAAATAATATACCTAACTAAATATAAAGTCCTGATAAGGGAGAATATGATAAAATATGAGATTAGGATAATGTACATAAACTTTAGGAGTACGAACTTCTCTTCATGTCTCGTTATCCAACACATGTAGTTAAGAGATCATGCCAAAATGAAGGAAAGATTTAGCCTTAACATACCAAATCACAGTCTATCCAATGACCATTTGAACTCGTCTCATCGCATTTTATTCTATAACAATGATAATAATACTACCGTTAAGGGATGAAGGATGCGACTATCGTGAAACGAATGACAAGCTAATTTTATATTAAAACGCACAGCATCTCCCCTATTTTCTTTGCTTTACCCAAGTCAATAAAAATAATAAGAAAATATACAACCTTCAACTATATACCTTTAGCACCAAAACACACCCAATGGCCCAACAACACCAATCAATCTACACAACAACAAGTGCACAAACGTTATCAACGAAACCACTATTTAACACGACGAGCGGAAAGCTTGGATTGGAACTAAACCCCAACTCTTTTTCCCATTTCCCATGTACTTGCAACACCATCAACAGTTCCAACATGTATATATATATATATATATATATATTGACATGACATTCCAACCTTATATCCATCAGAAAAGTAACATCAAACAACCCAACAAGATATAACAATAACATGGACAACTTCTATGTATTGTGTGGTTGCTTCTTCTCCTATTTTCAACATCATCAACATACTCAACATATTTAAAAGCATAAAAACAATAATAGCATTATAATCAATCTATTCCGCATGATTTCCAGCCATATGAAGGCATATACACAACTCTAAAATAATCAAATAAGAGACAACAACTTCTTATACAACTTCAAGTTCTATCTTATAATTCTTAATACAAATAACTTAAACAATACATAGATAAACTTATGCCCAAGAAATAGGGTGATATACATATCTTAAAAAATCATAAAAAACTCAAACCAAATCTTTCCTTAGCTTACAAGCACCCTTAATGACATCACAAAACCATAGAGACTCTCTTCTACACTTGGGCTCACTTTTGATGTTAGATTTTGTAAAACCACCTTGGATTCAACTTGGAACCTTGGAGAAATGTTAGAGAGGTGTTGAGAGAGTTTTGAAACTGTCTGTTTTCTAAAAGGACCAAAAATGAGCCGCCCAACTCCTTTAAAATGTTCAAGGGTCGTCCACCGCCTAAATGGGTCCCTTTGAGAGCTGCTTGCGCAGTCTCGTAAAAACGCGAATATCTCTTAACTCCAATGTCGCATTGACAACATATTTAATGAGTTGTAAACTAGACTCGTAGAGCTTCCATTTGGTAGGTGTATCATCCCATAATTCCTAGTATATTGGGAGAAATGCTCAGCTACATTTGACCTAATTTCAGCACATTTATGAATGTAACTTGGGATGACCTTTGCCAACTTTTGTTCCACAAATTGCGTGACTTCAAAACGTAATACAAGACTATCATACGACTAAAATAACACATAACATAACCTTCTTATCTTGTTAAGTACCTCAGTCTCCCCCCAAAAGTACATATTATAATATTTCCAACTTGTCGACTTTCGACGAAACTTATTTTCTTCGATTTGTTTAGTATCTAAACCTTCCAACCCTCTTGGTACTTTTTATTCATGATATTCAATATTTGTAACCTTCAAGATAATATGATTAACTTACTTTATGCACTTTCAAATATAATCTCATTTCTGAGCTTATATCAATTAACTTACAACGCACTCTCACGTACTAAAATATGGGGTGTAACATCATTCCCCCCAGTGGAACATTCGTCCTCGAATGTTGACTGATGTGCTTATCAGTCTCATAACCTATAGCTCTTATGAATACTTTAATACTGTCTTTTCCATATAGGCAATTGTTCTGTGAATAAAATCAA
Organism: Nicotiana otophora; assembly: GCA_000715115.1. Lineage (NCBI taxonomy): Eukaryota > Viridiplantae > Streptophyta > Magnoliopsida > Solanales > Solanaceae > Nicotiana > Nicotiana otophora. The sequence goes on from AWOL01S0022847.1 coordinate 264,302, forward strand.
AGACCAGGGCATTCCTCCCTTAGGCCTCATTCTCACACCGCGACCTGTGGTCAGAATTCTTCCAATCTCGTAACTGTTGCTACCTTCTATTATGCAGCTTGTACAACTTTGTCCTTGTATCTACGCCTATGTGAATCTTCTCCTTTTTTAACCACCAGCATTTAGCCAACCTCTAGGCCTCACTTAGTGAACATATACATTACTATTACAAGTTGTCCCTTTGGGCATCTGTAGGTATACCAAAGTTGTTCGCTCGATACTTTGTCAAACTTACTACTAATGCTATATTTTGTTTTATAGCCTTGGTTATCCATGCTTATGGATTTACTACATCTATCTAGGTTATACTATACCATAATGCTTACTTTAATTTATTATCACCGAGGATTACCACCCAACTCTAGGTTATTCTCTCGATGCTTATCCTTTATGTATAAATCTAAGTCATTTAATGCTTCCTCATTACTGTTCATCTTAAGAATAACATAATAATCTCATCTCATATTTTGTAACTTTTATCCATCTATTATTTATTTACTTTAATATTGATCTATAATCTACCACTTATAACTTGAAACCTCTTACGTAATACATAGTCACTAGGGCTTACGCCTAATCGTGGAACATCTGAAGTCGTTTGCTTGATCAACCTAAGGATGATACTATACTTCAATAACCGTATTTCATAGCATCCCATATGTGATTCATCTTATGGGTGGTATTCTAATCTCGTGCAACCTAAACATCATTCTCTTATCATTTATCACAATTACACTCTCATTCTACTACCAAGGCAGCATTCCATCTTTTCTAAATGCCCCTAGTCTTAAACTCCTCTGAGTTTATTCAGGCTATACTGGGTTTTTTATAACTTACGGAAACCATCAGCTCTTTTTTATGGGTTTAAGCCCAATGGCTTACCTGTTCTCGTCTCTTTCTAACTAACCTTTTCTTATCCTTACTCCTGTCTACCGAAAACCTTGTCTCTCTACCATATTTTAGCTTGCAACCTACACATATCTATTTATACTACTCACAGCCTTCTTTTAACTTGCTAGCACCATAGATTTCCTTATGTTATTCTGGAACCTCAAGAGATACATCACATCATCTCTAACTCTTCTTTACTCTCTTAACTAGACTTCTCGATACCTGAAAACTATAGGCTGGAAAATATGCTACTGAAGACACCACTATCTTTTATGGATACGGAATCACGGCACTTTTTGCCCTCTATCTGAAGTCTTGACTATTCTCAACTTTCTGCACTTGAGTGTCTCGTATCTTCGTCACCTTTACCTTACTTACCTTTAAATCGCGCATCATATATTTTGTCTCTTTCATAACCTCCATGCCACATAAGTGGAATTCACATCCACACCTTAAAGCTCTACTATAATACATGCACCTCTGGTGCATACACAATCCGGCGGGACCTTCATACTCACTTCTTACGAGGCTTGTACTCTTCTAAGTGGCTTTATCGTAAAGCTGTTATAGAATATATCCTTTGTACTATCTCTCTTATACCTCTGCTATTAATGGTGATTCTGTAGTTTTCTGAGTCATGATCTCTATAATCACCTAGGTCTAATAATCGGACCTTAGATTTACTTAGCTATTATAACTCTCAAGCTTCCTCTTCTCTCTCAGCCTTTATCTAAGCTTAAGCTGTCTACCCATCTGTGGCTTAGGGTATTAGCTATTCCATTAGCCTTTTGTGGATGCTATGTAACATCCATGTTATAATCTTCTAGCAATTCAGGCCTTTGTCTGTGATGTGGACTCAAATCTTTATTTTAACATATACCGCAGTGTCCCAGAACTGTGTAAATATCAACATATATGTTGCATGGATAATACTCCAAATCTTAAGTGATGTTATAATGTAGCTAACTTTGGGTCATAGATTGACTAATTCCTTTCGTGCCTTCTTGTTATTCTTTAAATGTAAGCAATTACTTTTCTTGGTCGTTCTGCCACTTGTTGCATGAATACTTGGCTTATCTTATTGCCTGTGAATACTGGAATTTTGTGCAACTCATACGATCTCAAATGTTACTTTTGATTTTACTTACCGATCATTGGTCACGATAGGTGCCACTTTATTATGAAATGCATATAATGTTGTAGTGAGATTGTTGTTCCAAGATCATTTCTTCTTCAGGTCACTATGCTTAGGTTTAAGCCTTCTTCCTTATTTTCTCAGCTACTCTTTCATTGTAGTACTTAGGGGAGGCCCTCTGACTCTTGTAAAGCTGCGAGCTTATTACCTCGTATACCCGACAAAATTTTTGATGTTCTTACTCACCTATAATTATCCTTAGCTACTTACCTTCGCACCCTTGTGCTCGAAGGGTTGCTTCTGAACTGAAATTTTGATTGTCTCCCCATTGGCACTCTTTTTTATTCTGTAATACTTATACGGTACCTTTAACTACCCCGACTCATATCTGAATATTTCTCAAGGATTATGATGTCTTATATGCGAGACTAAATTCCCTATGTTAGGGTTCACTACGTTTACCTTGCATGATCTGCTTATTTATCTGTAGGATTTGAATAAATGCAATCTCATCTCTTTTGCCTTTTTACCGTATTATTCCTTTACCATTGCATACTTACGTGAACAACTTAACTCTGATTTAATACCATATCACACCATCTTCCCCCCTTTAGGGGAGTAATAAAATTTAATGCTATGAAGTTTTACCTATAAATAGTTTACCTCTTCCTCTTCGGCATCTTTTTACATCTTTACTGACTCTTACGCGCCTTGAGATAACTCTTTTGTGCTATGGATAACTGAATTTCTTACACATGAGGGTGACACCAAATGTAACTGGCATACTTAGTCCCTTAAGCTTAACTCTACTCACAGTGCTTGCTTTAGGGAAGAGTCTTCCTGAATGACCTTTAAAGCTTATACTTCCATTGTCCATTCTAAAATTACCAGAATGTGATCTATGAATTTCTCATGATGCCGACTATTATCAAATCCTTCGATCCCTAAATCATGCTCATTTTTATTTTCTTGTTTACTATCCCGTACTAATTTCTATTACTCCGCGGGTCGAACTTAGCCTTCTAGTAATCATGTTGGAGTCACCAACGCATTTCTCTAAATAAGGATATGACTTTATGGCATATACAGTTTTTGAGTCTTAAGGACTTTTTCCTCTTGTCTTTTCCTTCACTTGACTATAGATTTTGTCATCCTGTCATATTTTGATTTACCGTTATCACTCATTTATCATATCTTACTCGTAATGCTTCATTTACTCTCTCTTATTCTCCTGCTAATATCTCTGTGTATTATCTTATTCTAAAAACTTCAACAATTCATTCTTTTGCCTTTAGCTCCCCTTGCTCCATCCAGTGGCTCTTCGGGCCGCCTAACATTCTCTCTTTATTAGGGACGGGAGCCACAATAAGGTAAGTATTTATCCTTTCTAGGGTTCCAGGGCCTATCTTCTGAATTTTCTAAACATTCTAGTATTCATATCTAACTGTACTATTCTAAAGTGCACTATTTGGGTATCTCACAAGGAGAACTATTACTGCATTTGTAATATCCTTTGGAAATATCAGCTAACGCTAACAACCTATCTACCAGTTTGGGTTACTCTAACCCCAGCTGGATCCTGATATCCCATCCTTCTCTTAAATTATATATGTTAGCTCCTATAGTGCATAACAGAGATGGGTTTGATTAATTTTACATAGCTCTGTTACTATTGAAGGTATCTTATAACTCTTATATTTCTCTGCCTGAATTGTAAATACAGATAATCCTCACTAACTCGGTACCTCGTACCCTAATTCACCTTGCTTCGTTTACTTGTTAATACTTATACTTTTACCTTCTGATACTCCCGTGGCCTGATATTCGCGGGGTGTGTTTGATACTCCCATCTTAGGGTCTTAAGAAGAAAACTTGCACATCTAGTATACATGATCTAATAGGGCCTCAATCTGGGCCACGTTGTCAAGAATTCTCTCTCTACTAGTGCCATTACCCTTCCGTTGTATTAGCCCTCTAGCTAGCTATAATTTTTCTAATTACAAGCATCTCTATATCATTAGCAAATATAAGTTCTGGCTCGAACACTTATGACCGATCTCTATAGCACGATGTGGATTTAAAATATAGGGTAACAGACTCATAAATGCCTTGTAGCTTCCTGTTTATTTAATGTGGTGCACAACACATATATAAACAAGGCTCTACTAGACACGGCTTGTAGGTTCCCTAGAATAGAACTACTCTGATAGCAAGTTTGTCACGCCTCAAACCTAGGGAGGAGTGGCCAGCACCCGGTGCCATATTTGGCCCAAGCGTAACACTCTATAAATGTGAACTCTAGAGGGGTAACCCTCAACATAGGCCGACGAGGCCTACCTGCGAGCTGACAATACCAATCAAGGCCGACGACAACAAGTAATACCAAACTAACATGTACACACATGCTGGGAAGGCGACAATACTGATATACAAAATATACAGGACTCGTCTACAAGCCTCTAGAGATAACTGAACTGTATCATGGTTAGGATAGGACCTCGACCTACCCATCAAACCAGTATATATAAAATGGACTCCAAGGTCTAGACTTTGTAACTCCGAGGAAGTGGCGCTTACCAACCATGCTAATATTTGACTCTGTCTACTAGGAAGGTCTATCCAGCTATCTATCAGGACCTACAGGCATGAAATGTAGCGTCCCCAATAAAAGGGACGTCATTACGAAATAGTGTACCGAGTATGTAAGGCAACAGAATAAATGAAAGTTGAACCTGAACTGATAATACAATAACTAAAAGTAACTAGGAGTCAAAGATAATCTGAAGATATGCTTACCTGCTGATACTGACTCAACTCTCTCAATATAGTAAGTAAAATATTTGTCCGGCCCTACAAGGCTCGTTACATGTAACGGCTATTCTAGGCTCTGTATCTCAGCCATTCTAGGCTCACTCATAGGGGCTCGACCACATTAGGCTCGGTATATAACTTACCATCTGATCAGATATTTCCTAATAGGGACCTGCCCACCAATTATAGCTCGATAGTGGTTAAAATATTGTAATACTGCCCAATAGGGACCTGCCCACAGATTATAGTTCGATGGTGATGAAAATGTTGTAATACTGCCTAATAGGGGCCTCCCCACCGATTATAGCTCGATGGTGGTGAAAATACTGTAATATATATATATATATATATATATATACACACACACACCCTGGGTTCTCTTGACTAGAAGAAGAATATACTTAACTGAATATAAAGTCCCGATAAGGGAGAATATGATAATTTATGAGACTAGGATAATGTACATAAATTCAGGAGTACGAACTTCTCTTTATGTCTCGTTATACAACACATGTTGTTAAACGATCATGCCAAAATGAAGGAAAGGTTTAGCCTTAACATACCTTATCACAGTCTGTCCAATGACCACGTTGAACCCGTTTCGTCGCACTTTATTCGACAACAACGATAATAATATTATCGTTAAGCGACGAAGGATGCAACTATCGTACAACGAATGACAAGCTTATTTTATATTAAAACAGACAGCATCTCTCATGTTTTCCTTGCTTTACCCAAGTCCATAAAAATAACAAGAACACCTACAACCTTCAACTATATACCTTCAGCACCACAACACACCCAACATCCCAACAACATCAATCAATCTACATAACAACAAGTGAACAAATGGCACCAATGAAAATACTATTTAACACGACGAGCGGAAAGCTTGGATAGGAACCAAACCTTAACTCTTGTTCACATATCTCTCATACTTACAACACCACCAACAGGTCCAGAATATAAACATATATATTGACATGACATTCCAACCTTATATCTATCAGAAACGTAACATCAAACAACCCAACAAGATATAACAACAACATGGATAACGTCTAGGTATTATGTGGTTACTTCTTCTCCTATTTAAAACATCATCAACATACTCAACATATTGAAAAGCATAACAACAATAAGAACATTATAAACAAGATATTCCCCACGATTTCCAGCCATATGAAGTCAAATACGCAACTCTAAAATAGTGAAATAAGAGACAATAACTTCTTATACAGCTTCAAGTTCTATCTTGTAATTCTTAATCCAAATAACTTAACCAACACATAGATAATCTTAAGCCTAAGCAATAGGGTATTATACATACCTTAAAAATCATAACAAACTCGAACCAAATCTTCCCTTAGCTTAGAAGCACTCTTAATGACATCACAATACCATAGAGACCCTTTTCTTCACTTATGATACCTCATTATCATTCTAATCACCCTAGTCTCACCCCAAAAGTCGATGTTATAACATTTCCAATTTGTCGACTTTCGACGAAACGTATTTTCTTCGATTTGTTTAGCTTCTAAACCTTCCAACCCTCTTAGTACTTTTTATTCATGATCTTCAATATTTGTAACCACCAAGGTAACATGATTAACTTACTTTATGTCATTTCAAATATAATCTCATTTATGAGCTTACATCAATTGACTTGTGATGTACTCTCACGTACGAAAACATTGGGTGTACCATTATTCCCCCCCCCCCCCCCCCCCCCCCCCCCCCCGTGGAACATTTCTCCTCGAATGTTGACTTATGCGCTTGTCACTTTTATAGTCTCAAGGTCTTTTTCCTCTTGTATTTTCCTACACTTGACTATAGACTCTGTCATCCTGTCATATTTTGATTTACCGTTATCACCCTTTTATCACATCTTACTCGTAATGCTTCATTTACTCTATTCTTATTCTCCTGCTAATATCTCTATCTATTAACTTATTCTGAAAACTTCAACAAAACATTATTTCATCTTTAGCTCCCCTTGCTCCATCCAGTGGGTCTTCGGGCAGCCTAACATTCTCTATTTACTAGGGACGGGAGCCATACTATGGTAAGTATTTATCCCTTCTAGGGTTCCAGGGCCTATCTTTTGAATTTTCCTAAACATTCTAGTATTCATATCTAACTGTACTATTCTAGAGTGCATCATCTAGGTGTCTCACAAGGAGAACTATTACCGCGTTTGCCATATCGTTTGGAAATATCAACTAATGCTAACAACCCACCTATCATATTTGGTTACTCTAACCCCAGCTGGATCCAGATATCCCATCCTTCTCTTAAACTATATATGTTAGCTCCCATAGTGGATAACGGAGATGGGTGTGGCCAAATTTTACATACCTCTGTTACTATTGAACGTAACTTAAAATACTTATATTTCTCGGCCTAAATTGTAAATACAGATAATCCTCACTAACTGGGTATCTTGTACCCTTCTTCTCCTTGCTTCTTTTACATGTGAATACTTATACTTTTACCTTATGATACTACCAAGGACTTCTATTCCCGGGGTGTGTTAGATACTCCCACTTAGGGTCTTAAGAAGTCAATTTGCACATCTTGTATGCATGATCGGATAGGGCCTCAATCTAGGTCATGTTGTCAAGAATTCTCTCTCTACTAGTGCCCTTGCCTGCTGTTGTATTAATCCTCTGGCTAGCTATAATTTTTCAAATTTCAAGCATCTCTATATCATTAGCAAACATAAGTAATGGCTCGAACTCTTATGACGCAGCTCTATAGCACGATTTGGATATGAAAAAAGGGTAACAGACTCCTAAATGCCTTGTAGCTTCCTATTTATATAATGTGGTTCACAACACATATATAAGCAAGACTCTACTAGATACGGCTTGTAGACTCCCTAGAATAGAACTACTCTGATACCAAGCTTGTCACATCCCAAACCTAGGGAGGCGTGGCCGGCACCCAGTGCTATATTTTGTCTGAGCGTACCTCCCTGTAACTGTGAACCCTCTCAAAAATCGCCTTAATCCGAGTTTAGAAAGTCCAAAAATGATAAACACCTCGAAGCCCTTCAACCTATATTCTGCCTAGTGCTTTCGTACATGTGGCCCTTTTATTTGCTTCAGCGATAGCGCTTATGCGGTCAAATTTTTGCATCCGCAGAACTCACTTAAACTTCGCTCCAACGCTTCTGCGGTCCCAATCCCATATTTGCGGACTCACTCCTATGCAAAAAGGTTCGCCAGCTCACCCTCCGCTTTTACAGAACAAAACACGCATCTACGGCCTCGCAGATGCAGCATTTTCCTCGCACATGTGACCCAATAGCAGCCCATCCAAACTCGCTTCTGTGATGCCATCCACGCACCTGTGTACTCGCACCTGTGACCAAGACCATCGCAGGTGCGATCACACCAGTCCAGGACTGCTCAGCCTCGCCTTAAGTTTCAAATTCAATCTGTTAACCATCTGAAATCCACCTGAGGCCCCTGGGACCTCAACCAAATATACCAACAAGTCCTAAAACACGATACAAACATAGTCGAGGCCTCAAATCACATCAAACACCATCAAAAACACAAATTGCACCCCAATTCAAGTCTAATGAAAACTAAGAAATTCCAACTTCTATAATCGAGGTCGAAACCTATCAAATCAAATCCGATTGACTTCAAATTTTGCACACAAGTAATAATTGACACAACAGACCTATTCCAACTTCTGGAACCAAAATACAAAACTAGTAACCGCAAAGTCAACTCTCGGTCAAACTCCTCAACATTCCAAAATTCTAATTTTCCAACTTTTGTCGTGTTAAGCCAAAATCACCTACAAACCTCCAAATCAATATCCGTAGACACCCCTAAGTCCAAAATCACCCTACAGAGCTATCGGAACCATCAGAACTCCATTTCGGAGCCATTTACACATAAGCCAACATCAAGTCAACACTTTCAAATTAAGCTTCCAACCTTGGGACTAAGTGTCCCAACTCATTCTGAAACATCCCCGAGACCAAACTAACCTCCTCGGCAAGCCATATAACAATAATTTAGCATAGAATAAGAAGTAAATGGGGGAACTGGGCTACAACATTCAAAACGACCATCTGGGTCGTTACATCCTCCCCCTCTTACCCAAACGTTCATCCTCGAACGGGTCTAGAAACATACATGGAGTCCCTAATAGGCATGGATATCTTCTCCACATCTCCCGCTTGTTCTCCCAAGCAGCCTCCTCGACTGGTTGGCCTCTCCACTGCACCTTCACTAAGACTATGTCCATTGACCGTAACTTTTGAACCTGCGATCCAGAATGGCCACCGGCTCCACATCATAAGCCACATCACCATTCAACTGAACTATGCTGAAGTCCAAAACAAGAGACAGATCGACGACATACTTTTGGAGCATCGAAACATGAAATACTGGATGAACACCCGATAGACTAGGCGGCAATGCAAGCCTATAAGCCACCTTTCCATTCCTCTCAAGCACCTCGAAAGGCCCAATATACAGAGGGCTCAACTTGTCTTTCTTCCCAAACCTCATAACACCATTTATGGGTGAAACTCTTAGCAGTACCTTCTCTCCTACTATGTAAGCAACATCACGAACCTTCATATCTGCGTAACTCTTCTGTCTAGACCGCACCGTGTGAAGCCGATCCTGAATCAATTTAATCTTGTCCAAAACATCATGAACCAAATCAGTACCCAATAACCTAACCTCACCCGGCTCAAACCATCCCACCGGAGACTGACATTGTCTCCCACACAAAGCCTCATACGGAGCCATCTGAATGCTCGATTGGTAAATGTTGTTGTAGGCAAACTCTGCAAGTGGTAGAAACTGATCCCATGAACCCCCCGAATCTATGACATAAGCGCGTAGCATATTCTTCAATATCTGAATAGTGCCTCGGACTGTCCGTCCGTCTGAGGGTGGAATGTTTTACTCAACTCAAACCAGTGTGCTTAACTCTCGCTGTACTGACTTTGAAAAATACAATGTAAACTGCGTGCCCCGATCTGAAATGATGGACACCGGCACACCGTCAAGGAGAATAATCTCGGGGATGCAGATCTTAGCCAACTGCTCCGAAGAATAAGTAGTCCCAAATGGAATGAAATGCGCGGACTTGGTCAGCCAATCCACAATCATCCAAATAGCATCAACCTTCCTCAAAGTCTGTGGGAGCCCAACTACAAAGTCCATGGTGATGCGCTTCCATTTCCACTCCGGAATCTCAAGCCTCTAAAGTAATCCGCCTGATCTCTGATGTTCGTACTTCACCTGCTGATAGTTTAGGCACTGAGCTACAAACCCCACTATGTCTTTCTTCATCCTCCTCCACCAATAGTGCTACCTCAAGTCTTGATACATCTCTACGGCACCCGGATGAATGGAGTACCGCGTATTGTTGGCCTCCTCAAGAATTAACTCACAACCCATTTATATTGGGTACAGAGATCCGACCCAACATCCTCAATAACCCATCATCCCCAATAGTAACCTCCTTGGCATCACCATGCTGAACCGTGTCCTTAAGGACAAGCAAATGGGGATTATCATATTGGCGCTCTCTGATACGATCATATAAGGAAGACCGAGAAACCACACAAGCTAGAACCCGACTGGGCTCCGAACATCTAATCTCACGAACTGATTGGCCAAGGTCTGAACATCTGATGCAAGCAATCTCTCACCAACAGGGATAAAATCAAGGGTACCCATACTCGCCGCCTTCCTACTCAAGGCATCGACCACCACATTGGCCTTCCCGAGATGATACAGAATAGTAATATCATAGTCCTTTAGCATCTCCAACCATCTCTGCTGCCTCAAATTTAGATCCTTTTGTCTGAACAACTGCTGAAGACTCCGATGATCTATATATACTTCACAAGACACACCGTAGAGATAGTGCCTCCAAATCTTCAATGCATGAACGATGGTTTCCAACTCCAAATCATGAATATGGTAGTTCTTCTTATGGGGCTTCAACTGACGTAAAGCATAAACAATCACTCTACCCTCCTGCATCAAGACACACCGAATACCAATCCGAGAAGCATCACAATACACTATATAAGAGCCTGACGCTGAATGCAGTCTTGAGTTTCTGAAAGCTCTTCTCACACTCGTCCGACCAGTTGAACGGAGCACCGTTCTAGGTCAACCTAGTCAAAGGCGCTGCGATGGACAAGAAACCCTCCACAAAGCAACCATAATATCCGACCAAGCCAAGAAAACTCCGAATCTCAGTAGCTGAAGACCGTTTGGGCTAACTCTAAATTGCCTCTATCTTCTTTGGATCAACCTTAATCCCCTCACTGGACACCATGTGCCCCAAGAACGCCTCCGAACTAATCCAAAACTCACACTTGGAGAACTTGGCATAAAGTTTCTCCTCCCTCAACCTCTGTAGTACAATCCTCAAATGTTGGGCATGCTCTTCCTGGATATATGAGTACACCAGGATATCATCAATGAATACTATGACAAATGAATCAAGACATCACAAAGAACTTATAGTAACCATAAAGGGTCCTGAATGCCGTCTTCAAAATATTTGAGTCCCGAATCTTCAACTGGTGATACCCAGACCTCAAATCCATCTTAGAGAACACCCTCACTCCCTGAAGATGGTCAAAAAATCATCAATGTGCGACAAAGGATAATTGTTTCTTATTGTAACTTTGTTCAACTGCCTATAATCGATTCACATAGTACCATCCTTCTTCTTCACAAACAAAATCGGTGCACCCTAAGGCGACCCACTAGTCCTAATAAACCCCTTATCAAGAAGCTTCTGAAGTTGCTCCTTCAATTCCTTCAACTTTACTGGTGCCATACGATACAGAGTAATAGAAATGGGCTGAGAGCCCGACACCAAGTCAATACCAAAATCAGTATCCCATGTCAGGTGGCAAGTCCGGCAGGTCTACAGGAAACACATCCGTAAAAGCTCGCACTACCAAAATAGAATCAACAGTAGGTGTATCAGCACCAACATCCCTCACAAAGGCCAAATACGACAGACACCACTTCCCAACCATCCGTTGGGCCTTCAAATATGAAATCCCCTTGCTGGGAACATAATCTAACGTCGAAATCAACCATGCTAAGTAATAAGAGATCAAATCTAGTCTCCAACCCTCCAATGGTCACCACCCATGACTGATACACATGGTCCATAATAATAGTATCGCTTACCATCATACATACATGAACAGGTGAGACTAAGGACTCACGGGGCATATCCAAATAACGAGCAAAATATGATAATACATACAAATAAATGGATCCATGATCAAATAATATAGAATCATCTCTGTGACATACTAAGACAATACATGTGATCACTATGTCGGAAGCAACAGCCTCTAGCCTGGCATGAATAGCATAGAATCGAGCCTGACCACAACCTGATCGGCCTCCCCCTCTAGGGCAACCTCTAGCTCCCTAAGCCCCACCCTGAGCTGGTTGCGCGAGTGGTGAAGTGACTGGTGCAGGGGTCATAGTCTGACCCATCTACTGAAATGGACCTCCCAAGAGATGGGAACACTGCCCCCTAATATGTTCCAACTCCCCTAGCAACCCCAGTCTGTCAATGGTGGCGGTGACTGAATCGGACCCCGAGAAGCAGAATCACTGCTAGAACAACCTGGTGAAGAGGAACCCTGAACTGAAGGAGCACGAGAGGAATTCTGAGCTGGGAAGCCTTGAGAGATGACTTTCACGAGCGAGCACTGTATGAACCATGGATAGCTTATTCACCATGATGACCTAGACGAGCCATCTGAGCATGCCTATAAGGACCCCTATTGTGGTGGGATTGACCCCTAGAAGAAACAACGCTGAAACCACCTGAACCACGAGGCCTCTTGGCCTCTCTCTCCTCGCGCTCCTGACTATGGACTAATTCTAGTCGTCGAGCAATAAACCATCTCGTCGAACATAGCACCTAATGCATTCTCCCAAGTCATAACAAAACGCAACTGATAGCTGAGGCCATCAATGAACCTCCTAATCCTCTCCCTCTCAGTGGGAACCAACCAAACTGTGTGACGTGCCAACTATGAAAATCTCATCTCGTATTGGGTCACAGACATGACCTCCTGGTGTAGCTTCTCAAACTACCTACACAACTCCTCCCTACGGGTCGGTGGCACAAACCTTTTCAAGAAAAGAACAGAGCCTCTCAAATCTCTCTAGTCTCTTATGCTCCTCATCACTCATAACGGGACCCACCTGGTCCAACAACTGCAAATGGCTGGGTTGGTAATACCCTCAGTGTATGAAGTCCATGCACCACCTGCTCTGGAGTATAGGCGGTGGGAGTCTGAGCACCTCCCCCGGCCTAAGAAGTGGATGTTGCGGCCGGAACTTAAACCGCATGAGCAAGTCTAGTGCAAATAGTCAATATCTGGGGCAGAGCCTCCTTTAGGCCTGGAATCACAATGGACACTGCCGGTGCCTGAGCTGGTTCCACTGACTCAACCATATCTGGAATCTACTCATGAGCTGGAGTAACTGGTGGGTCTACAGGTGCTGCTCTAGCTACTGTACGAGTTGCACCTCGACTTATACTGTAGTCTCACCCTCTCGTGACCCTAGATGGTGGTACTGATGGCCGTCCGCTTGATCCAGTAGCAAGTGTCCTCACCATCTGTGAGAGAATAGAATAATAGAAGTTTAGTTCTCGAAATCAACAAATTCGTACGACAAGAATACAAGAAAGTGAAGTTTTCCTAAGGGTTCGGCAGCCTCTCGAAGATAAGTATAGACATCTCTGTACTTATCCGCAAGACTCTACTAAACCTGCTTATGACTCGTGAGACCTATGTAACATAGGCTCTGATACTAATTTGTTATGTCCCCAAATCACAAGCGTTGTGATGGCACCTATCATGATACTAGGCAAGCCGAAAACTCACAGATATCAGCTTCTTTAATTCCAAAATATACGAATATAGTTTTAAGTAAATAAAAATCTCATAAACAAAACTGGATGAAACACCACAACTCAATACAGAATTTCCCAAAAGCTGAATGTCACTGAGTAAATGAGCATTTATACAATAACATAGTCTGATACACTGTCTAATAAAGTAGAATAGAATAAGTAAAACTGAGAGATAGGGGAGGAGAGTCAAGGTATGCGGACGCCAAGGAAGCTACCTCAATAATCTCCAAATGGCTGAAACTTCAAGATCAGTAACCACCATGCTCGAAAACACCAGGATCTACGCACAAAGTGCATGGTGTAGCGTGAGTACAACCGACTCAATAAGTAACAAGTCTAACCTTTGGGCTGAAAGCAGTGAAGAGTTCAAACAATACAGTAAAAGTACAGAGCTTAACAATACAGGAAATGCAGACATGCTTCCAGGTTTAACAGTTAAGTTTAACACAGATAAAATATGCCAAGTAAGACTAATATGAGGAATATGACATCTTTATATCTACATGCCAATATGAATACTGTATGTGATGCAACACACTGAAAACCTCAAGTACTCACACTCTTAGAGCATTAAATCTTACTGTCTCAATTCTTGCTTGTCACACTCAGTCACTCAACACTGTATGGTACCTGCTGCGGCGTGTAACCCGGTCCATATATGGCCATAAGGCCTGTTGCGGTGTGCAACCTGATCTACATATATCCATAAGGTTTGTTACGGCGTGTAACCCTAACAAAGACTGAGATATTATACGCAAATAATGGATGTGACTGAATACAAAATTGCCATCTAAGAAAATAATTCAACAGCAGAAATGGCCACAGTGGGCCTCAACATGATACACATATACCCTAACATGATTTCTAACATGAATCGGTAGCTCAATTACTTTAACACATAGAGATCACATGAATGGATACAAGATCTGTTGACTATACAGTACAACAGAATCAACCGGATCACAATTTTCACAATGTGTGCCCACACGCCCATCACCCAGCATGTGTGTCACCTCAACATCTATCACATAATACATAATTCAAGGATTTGTACTCTCATAACCAAGTTTAAAAGTGTTACTTACCTCAAACTGTGCAAATCTCTACTCCAATAAGCCCTTGCCTCGCCAATCGGCCTCCGAACGCCTAAAATCTAACCACAAATAACTCGATACAATCAACACAAGCTATAGAAATCATTTCCATATGAAAATGTTAAGTTCTTAATTAAAAGTCAAAAAGTCAACTAAAAAAGTCAACCTTGGGCTCACTCTCAGAACCCAACAAAAGTTATAAAATCCGAATACCCATTCAGCCACGAGTCCTACCATATCAAATTTAGCAAATTTCAACACCAAATCGTCATCAAATCCTCAAATTTAACTCTCCAATCCCAAGCCCAAAACTCCCAAAATTTCACCTCAAAAATACATAAACTAGGTGGGAAATTCAATGAGTAAACAATATTATTGCATAAAAATAATCAAAAGTGGCTTACCTCAAGAAATCACTCGAAACCCCTCTCAAAACTTGCCTTAATCCGAGTTTGCAAAGTCCAAAAATGATAAAATCCTCGGAGCCTATCGACCTATATTCTGCCTAGTGCTTTCACCCCTGCAGCCATTTTCTTCGCTTCTGTGGTCAAATTTCTGCATCTGCGAAACTAACTTAAAATCCGCTCCATCGCTTCTTCGGCCCCAATCCCGCATCCGCGGACTCGCTCCTGCGCAACAATGTTCGCTTCTGCGAACTTTCATTTCCAGCTCACCCTCCGCTTCTGCGGAACCAAACACTTATCTGCGGGCTCACAGATGCGGCATTTTCCTTTCACATGCGACCCAACAGTAGCCCAGCCAAACTCGCTTCTGCGATGCCATCCACGCACTTGCGGTCAAGACCGTCGCACGTGCGATCACACCAGTCCAGGACTGCTCAGCCTTGCCTTAAGTTCAAAATTTGATCTGTTAACCAACCGAAATCCACCCGAGGATCCCGGGGCCCCAACCAAATATACCAACAAGTCCTAAAACACGATACGAACTTAGTTGAGGCCTCAAATCACATCAAACAACAACAAAATCATGAATCGCAGCCCAATTCAAGCCTAATGAAAACTAAGAAATTTCAGCTTCTGCAATCGATGCTGAAACCAATTAAATAAACTCTGATAGACTTCAAATTTGCACACAAGTCATAATTGACACAACGAACCTATTCCAACTTTCGGAACAAAAATCCGAGCCCGGTAATCACAAAGTCAACTCTCGGTCAAACTCCTCAACTTTTCAAACCTCTAATTTTCCAACTTTCGCCATTTTAAGCCAAAATCACCTACGGACCTCCAAATCAATATTCGGACACACTCCTAAGTCCAAAATCACCCTATGGAGCTATCAGAATCGTCAAAACTCCATTCCGGAGTCATTTACACATAAGTCAACCTCCGATTAACCTTTTCAAATTAAGCTTCCAACCTTGAAACTAAGTGTCCCAACTCATTCTGAAACATCCCCGGAACTAAACTAACCTCCCGGCAAGTCACATAATAGTAATTGAGCATAGAATAAGCAGTAAATGGGGGAATGGGGCTACAACATTCAAAACAACCGGCTGAATCGTTACAGAAGAAGAAATCCCTATTTATAGGCATGAAAACCCCATCCTAATATCACTAGTGACATCGCAAGTACAAAAATCAAACATGATCTCTGCATTTTCATTTATCTTTGAATAACACTTACCAACAAAATATTGGTAAGCTAGATTTGGGCTTCACACTTAGATTTTGTTCATATGGTTTTGTAAATCCCATCAAATACGCTCCACAAATTAATAGACTCCGAATATTTAGGATTTAATGTTAACTATTTGGCAATTTGAAATCCACTAGGCATAATGAATGAGACGAGTCGATAATGCTCATGACGAGCAGGCGTGATTTTAGGGAGCAGTAATAATAGTTTTATACTATAGATACTCACTTCTCCCATGTGTGTACCCCATTTTGATTCATGCGCTCATATTGTTGCTATACTGAAATTATTGTTGATCTCTCCTTGAATCATTACGATTAACTACAAAAGCTCTTTAAAGGATCATCAATAACAATTACTTTTACTTATTCTTTACTGTTATTATATTATTCTCGTCTACAACTATTAGTCTCATTCATCTTCTTTTTGTTGGCAATGATCAAATTAATTAAATTAAAATAATTGCTTGTGGCAAAATTCTATATAGTTAATTAATTTAGCCTATAAACCAGATTTTAGATTAATTAGTTTGGCTTCTACCGCGGGCCCTAGGAAATTCTGTTATTCATCCAAAAAGATTGTTAATTTTGTTTTTCATGTTTGCATGTTGTCAGTTTAAACAAGATATCATGGCTCGAATTTACCAATTACATCAATTAAAAATCAAGTGGAGACGGTTGTGTTAAGATAACTAGAAACAATATAATACAGTTGCTACAATTGAGCCCACACCAAACTCTAGGAAATTCACCACCAAATCGCTCAAGGGAACCATCACCTTAGAGAAATACGACTGGTGAAGCATCCGAAACCCAGACAGAAGTGGCAAAATTCAGAGACCAACAAAGATCTTGAAATCAATAAATCAATAAGGCTATTCTGGCTTTAGCTGCAAAATGCAAGTGCTAGATCACCGGCATCACCGAGAGTACAACTAGTTAGAGCAACTTCCACTATTGCACCTAGAAGTTCTAGTACTTGGAGACTCATAAACAATGCCAGAGATGGAGGTTCAAGTACCACTAATAATTCTAATTTACAGAATTCAATATTAACTTTGCAGGAATTTGTTGAAACAAATCAAGGAGAAAAATGAGCATATTGATCGGATTCTGAGATCCCGCCTATTATCAAGGGTATAAACAAGGACAAGTACTCTCAATAACCTTGGAAGACGAGTTTTTCCCAAATACTAATACTAAAGAAGTTCAAGATACCTGTTATTCCAAAGTATGACAGAACATCAGATCCTCAGGATCACATTATAGCTTATACAATCGGAGTTAAAGGAAATGATTTTTCAAAGCAAGAAATCGAATATATATGTAATCCTAAAAAAGTTTGAAGAAACACTCACGAAAAGAGCATTTAACCTTGTATTTGTTTTGCCCAAAAATTCAATTAGTTCATTTGCTGAGCTTGTAGATGCCTTCATTAAGGCATACAGCAGAACCGAAAAAGTTAATAAGTGAATGGAGGATATTTTCAAGATTTAGCAAGGAATCATAGAGTTACTTCAAAAATCCGTGGACCAATTTCAGAGAGAAAGGATAATGTTACTTCCTGTTTTGGACAACTACGATGCACTAGCCTTTTACAAAACATTTGAATGAGAGAAGTTCAGAAGCCCTAAAAGGTTGAAGGAAAGATTATGGGAATTTCTTCTAGCAAATTGAAACAATGTGTACAACCAATATAATGCCAAGCTCTGATAAATCTTGAGGGTTACAGATTTAGTGTTAGTATTTTCAAGTTGGTGTCTGTATTAATAGATGTGGAAGAAAAGGTGAGATGGCCCAAGGAGTTGAGAACACAACCCAGCAAAAGAGATCAAGAGTTTTGGTGTGAATTTCATAACGATCATAGGCACAAGACCGTAGATTTCAAGGTTTTAATAAATGAGGTAGTTTATCTCCCTAAGAAAGGATATCTTAAAGAATTACTTAGAAACAAATGGAAGTAACCTTATATAAAAAAACAAAGCAACAAAGAACATCCCTAAGCTCCATCACCCAGGCGCACGGTTAACGTTATCACCGGAGGAGATGAGGTCAGTGGTGTCATATACACAGCTTCAAAGAAGGACGCCAAAGTCTCTATTACATATGGAAAAAAATGCAGGGAAACATTAATCGAATATAGCGAAACCTTCAACCATGAAGACTCTGATGGATTGATGTTCCCGCATCATGACCTACTGGTAATCTTTTTACGTGTCTCAAGTACTGAGATTGAACGTGTTTTAGTTAATCTAGGTAGCTTCGCAAATATCATACAACGACGAGTTGTAAAAGAAATACAAATTACAAACCAGATCATCCCAAAGGCAAGAATATTGTCCGGGTTCAATAATTTGAGTGAAACAATGCACAAAAATATTAACTTGCCTACTTTTGCAGAGGGTGTAGTTAAAGATACCAAGTTCCAAGTGATATCTGCAAACATAGCATACAACATCATATTAGGAAGACCGTTGATACATGACATGAATGATATTCCATTCACTTTTTATCAAGTAATAAAATTTGCATCTAAATGGAGAATTAGGCGGATCGAAGGAGATCAAACAGCAGCCCGGGAGATCAACTCAATGGCTTTAGCTAATAGCCTGGGCAAATATGGAAGCGAAAGACTAGCAATCAAAGTAATGGGGGACATCGAGCAACCCAAACCCCCTTGTTGATGAAAAATTAGATAATACAAAACAGGAAGAACTCAAGGTTCCAGATACAGTTAGCGACCCTGAAGAACCGGATGCTACTAAGTCAACAATTGAAGCTCTAGAGGCATTCATCCTCTTTATTGTGTTTCTAACTACGTGGGTTTACGACTCAACCTCGAACATAGAGGTAATTTAATTGGATTTCTACGAGCTAACAGATTGTAGTGTCTTAAAGAATAAAGTGGCTTATCTATTGAGAAAGAGGTACCGCATGGAGAAATATTCTTATGTGAAGAATTAAAATAATGAAGGTCTACCACGAGCTCCGTCACCCAAGCAGACAGTCAATGTTGTCTCCAAAGGAGCAAAAATCAACAAAGTGATATTCATGACTGCAAAAATATTTATCAAGGTATCGATTGAATATGAAAAATGCAGCAGGGAGACGTTAACCCAAAAAAGCATTACTTTTGATGACAAAGATGTAGGCGGATTGACGATCTCACATAATGATGCACCTGTAATTACATTGCGCATCTTAGATACTAAAATTAAAAGAGTTTTAATTGATCTAAATAGTTTTTCAAACATTATCCAACTCTGAATTGTTGAAGAGATGTACTTGACAGACCAGATTACTTTGTAAGAATGCTCACTCTCTAAATTTGATAACTCTAAAGTAACTACTTAAGGTGAGATCACCATAACAACTTTTGTAGAGAGAGAGTAGTCAAAGACATTCCATTTCAGGTAGTAGATATAGATATAGCCTACAATATCATTTTAGGAAGGCCATGAATTCATGACATGGATGTGGTGCTATCTACTTTACATCAAGTCATTAAGTTTCCTTTCAAATGGAGAAGCAATCAAATAAAATAATATCAAAGAGCATCCGAGAGATAAATTCGTGGCTATGAAAAATGGGCTTGTTAAAGATGGAGGTGCTAAATAGTAATTAAATCAGACGTGTTCATAGGATGCGCAGATCCTTTCGGTTGAAGGAGGTTCGAACACAGTTGAACAATTGAATGAATATATAGTAGTTACAATCAACGATCTGAAGGAGAAAAATGCCACCAAATCAATTGTTGAAGAGTTAGAAGCAATCATACGCTTTATTAACTTTCCCGATAGAAAGGTTTATATTGGTTCCGGACTCAACCCCGAACTTAAAAGTAAGTTGACTGAAATTTTACGAGTTAATGCATATTCTTTTTCTTGGTCTCATATTGATATGAAAATTATTCCATCAAAAGTAATGACTTATAAACTGTCCCGACCCAACTCCCACCGGAGTCGCGACTGCGCCTAACACTACTTGCCAGGCAATCCAACAGTCACATAGTAGTTTAACATTTGAATAACATGGTTTAATAAACTCAGTAGCGAAAATATCATAACTAACTGATAAAAATAATAGAAATTCTACTACAACCATCCCAAAATCAGGTGTCAACGAGTACATGAGCACTACTAAGTATAAAACATAAGCCAAATCCTTAGTGCAGTTATCTGAGTAATAGAAATGTACTGAAAAAAATAAAAGGAAAGAGAGTCAAGGTCTGCTCACATCATAGCAGCTACCTTGAAATCACCAAGCATAGGTACTATCACGGATCTAGCAATCACCATATCCGGATGCACCCAGATATGCACACGAAGTGTATAGTGTAGTATGAGTACAACCGAGTCCATGTACTCAATAACTAACAGAACTAACCTTGGGCTAAAAGTAGTGACGAGCTTAGAAGAGGACAGTCATAGTCATATATAATGACAACATAGGTATATTGATGACAATAACAATAAATAACTCAGAGGAATTATCATAATCATCTCGTTCATGTTACCGAAATTTAGACATGCTTTTAGGTTCAACAATTAAAGCTCAACACTGATAGGAACAAGTCAATTACAACTAGCATGAGGAATGGTACATCACTATACCTACATTTCAAATATACATGTCAAATGAATGATTTCATGGTGATATACCCCAAGTACTCTCACTCTCACAATACTCAATCTGACTGATTTAAATGCTCACTCATCATACACACAATCACTCAGCATTGTACGGGTGTCGGACATCATTTTCCCTCACCAAAGCACGTGTATATATATCATTGTGCTTGCGTTCACTACTAGTATGTCAGACTCCGGAGGGGCGGATCCTGCCCAAGCGCTAATCAAAGCCTATAGGGCCTGCTGCGGCGTGTAGGCTGATCCACATAATAATAATGATAGTAAAGCCAATATGGCCATCTGCGGCGTGTAGCCCGATCCACAATAACACTCTCAATACGGCTCTAAGGCTTACCTCAGTCATCAATCTCTCAAGTTTCAAGGACTCATAATCTCATACCACTCAACCAAATCAATGATAACATGTGATGCAACAATCAATGATGAACAAAGGCTGAGATATGATATGCAAATGAAGAATCATGATCGAGTATATAATTACATTTAAATATAATTCAAGACAACAAAAACAACTTCATTAGGTCTCAATCCAATAAGCACATAGTCTAAACATGATTTCTAACATGAATCACAGCTCAATTACTCTAACAAGTAGGAATTATACAGATAAAATGAAACTTGATAGAAACACAGTACAAAAGAATTAGCTCGGATCATGATTACCACGGTTCACGCCCACACGCCTATCACCTAGCATGTGTGTCACCCCAACACAACACAAATAACACTTTTTCCATGGATAAATACCCGCAATTCCAAGATAAGAAATGTTACTTACCTCAAAATGCATAAGTCAATATTCCAAAAAGCCCTTGCCTCGCGAATCGGCCTCTGAACGACCCTAATCAAGCCAAATCAACTTAGTATAATCAATACAAGCTATAGGAATCGATTCCATATGATAAAGCTAATATCTTTAACCAAAATCAAAAAGTCAACCTAAAACGTCAACCCCGAGCCTACACCTCTGAACCCAACAAAATTTACAAATTCCGAACACCCATTCAATTACGGGTCCAATCATACCAAAATCATCTAATTCCAAACATAAATCGACCCTCAAACCCTTAAATCTCACTCTCCAATAACATAGTCTAAAATCCCCAAATTTCACTTCAAAATCATATAAATTAAGTGTAATAATCAATGGGCAATTAATATTTATTAATAAAAGTGATGAATTGTCACTTACCCCTTCAATTATGGTGAAAAGTGCTCCAAATTTCTCCCTTAGCCGAACTCCACAACTCCAAAAATAAGAAAAATGCCAAGCCCTACATCATATAAGTTTTGTTAGTGAAATCGCATATGCGATCAAAATCACCGCTTCTGCGGTCAAAATCTCGCACATGCGAGCTTCACTTAAGTCCCCGACCTTACGCACATGCGGCCACATTACGCAGTTGCGGAACTGCTTCTACAGTACCCGTTCCGCACCTGCGGATTCTATAAATACGCTCATTCTCGCTTCTGCACTCAGCTGACCGCATCTGCAGTCTCGTAGATATAGGAACCATCTCGCACATGCGCCCTTCCTGCCTCTATCCAAACCCCTCTCCCGCGGACCTTCTTGCGCAGAAGCGCATCCACTTCTACAGAAACGCCTTCGCATCTGCGACCACTCTTCAACCAAGCCGACCCCGCAGAAGTGCACGAGCGGCTGCACCTGCGGTCAGCACCTCACAGGTGCGGTTTCACCAGACCTGAAGCCATCAACATTTCCTTAAGTTCAAATCTCAATCCGATTTAAATCTGAATCACACCCGAGGCCACCAGGACCCATCCAAACATACCAATACGTCCTAAAACATGATACGAACTTAGTCGAAGCCTCAAATCACATCAAACAACATCAAAATCATGAATCGTACCCCAATTGAAGTCTAATGACCTTCCAACTTCTAAAACCAATGCTGAACTATATCAAATCAACTCCGAATGACCTCAAATTTTGCACACTAGTCTCAAATGACAAAACGGACCTATTCCAACTCCCGAAACTAAATCTGAACCTGATATCAGCAAAGTCAACTCCCCGTCGAGCCACTCAAACTTCCAAACGTTCAACTTTCCAACCTTCGCCAAAAAGCATCAAACCAACCTATGGACCTCCAAATCAATATCCGAACATACACCTAACTCCAAAATTATCATACGAAACTATTGGAACCATCAAAACTCCATTTCGGAGTTCTCTAAACAAAATTCAAACTTTGGTCAACTTATTCAACTTAAGCTTCTAACCTTGGGACTAAGTGTCCCAATTCACTCTGAAACCTCCCCGAAATTAATCCAACCACCCCGGAAAGTCACATAACCATAAATGAATATAGAAGAAGCAATAAATAGGGAAATGGGGCTACAATACACGAAATGACATGTCGGGTCATGACATTCCCCCCTTCTTAAACAAACGTTCGCTGTCGAATAAGTCTAGAATTATACCTGAATCTCAAATAGGTGTGGATAACTCTTCCACATCTCTCGCTGATGATACACATACCTCAAATCAATCTTAAAAAACACACTAGCCCCCTGATGTTGGTCAAATAAGTCATCAATGTGCAGTAGTGGGTACTTGTTCTTAATTGTAACTTTATTCAACTGTCTGTAATCAATACACATCTACATATTACCATCCTTATTCTTCACAAATAGAACTGGTGCACCCCAAGGCGACACACTAGGCCTGATGAATCCCTTATCAAGTAGCTCCTAAAGCTGTTCCTTCAATTACTCCAACTATGTTGATTCCATATGATACGGAGGAATAGAATGGGTTGAGTGCCCGGCACCAGGTCAATACCAAAATCAATGTCCATATCAGGTGGCTGCCTGGTGTCACAACCCAAAAATCCTAATATGTCGTGATGGCGCCTATCTCAGTACTAGGCAAGCTGACAACATCAATAACCCACGATTTCCTTTAAATTTAAAAAACATAACGTTTAATACAATACCAAAAATAAATCTAGCAATTTTTGATACAACACTCCCAAAATCTGGTGTCACTGAGTACACGAGCATCTAATATGAATACAAGTCTGAAAATACGGCCTATAATAGTCTGAGACCAAATAGAGTAAACAAGGAGATAAAGAAGGAGAGACAAGATCTGCGAAACATGGCAGCTACCTCAAAATCTCCTGAAAATCAACTGTGCAAAATGATCAACACCCGTTATGTTCAAGAACACCCGGATCTGCACCCGAAGTACAGGGTGTAGTATGAGTACAACCAACTCAGAAAGTAACAATAATAACTAAGGAACTGAAGATAATGATGAGCTACACAGTCATAGTTCACTTTCAGTACTTCCAACAAAGAATAGACATAGTTCACTTCCGGAAGTTTAAGTCAAATCAATTTTATACAGTTCAATTTGATTTCATAATAATGACAAATAGCAACCAAGTGCAACAACATATTCAAAGCAAGTACAACCTCTTAGGCAATAGTCACTTAGCTCATCACAACAGCTCAACCACTTGGCTCTCAGCCCTCAACACTCACACTCAATGGGTATCCACGCTCACCGGGGGTGTGTACAGACTCCGAAGGGACTCCTACAGCCCAAGTGCCATAATCTGCATGAACAATTCACGTGCTACACGGACAACTCACGTGCTATAATATCCTGCACGGACAACTCACGTGCCATAATATCCTTACCTCACTGACAGGCCCTCGGCCTTACTCAATTTTTAACCTCTCAAGTCTCTCGGGCTCTCAGAAATCACAAAGATCACCCCAAACAAAGATAACATAGTATATCAATAGATATCCAGAAAGCCTGAGGTATAATACGTAAGAAAACTCATGACTGAGTACAAGACAGCAATTAGCAAATAATTCAACAAGTACGCGACCTCTGTGGGTCCCAACAGTACTATCACATAGCCTAAGCATGATTTTAATCACGATTTAAAGTCAAATTTCTTCAACACAAAGAGAGCTTATAGCTAACAACATGTTATTCAACTTTACAGTTTCATGGGACGAACCAAGTCACAATCCCTTCGGTGCATGCCCACACGCTCGTCACCTAGCATGTGCGTCACCTCCAAAATAATCACATGACATAAAATCCGGGGTTTCATACCCTCAGGACCGAATTTATAACTGTTACTTACCTCAACCCGTGTACTTATTTATTCCTCTATGCCCTTGCCATGAGAATTGGCCTCCGAAAGCCTCGTATCTAGCCACAATTAATTCGAATTAGTCAATACAAATTATTGTAATTAATTCCATAAGGAAATACTAATTTTTCAAATAACATCTGAAATTAACTCAAAAATCTCCCATAGGGCCCACGTCTCAGAACCCGACAAAAGTTACAAAATATGAACGCCCATCCAACCACGAGTCCAACCATATAAATTTCGCCAAAATCCGGCACCAACTCGACCCTCAAATCTTTAATTAAAGTCTATGAAGCTTTCTACCATTTTCAACTCAATCCTTACCCATTTGAACTTAATAATCTTTCTGCAACCTTATCGGTATGTATATATGATACTCTACACCCAAGAATCATACTATTAATCACCCATCTTTACTCCAAATTCGAAACTGAAGAATTAGGGAAAGAAAGTCTTACCTCTTTGAAGCCCTAGCAAGATCCTTGTGAAATCTTCAAATCTTAAACAAGAATTGATGGATAAATCACTAAGTCTTTATTTTCTCTCTCTAAAATGCTCTCATCTCTCTCTAAAATATCGAAGTTGGATCGGGTCAAAAATTAGAAAGAATGGAACCTCCAACGCAGTTATGCGATCGCATAACAAATATGCGGTACGCATACCGGTCGCATAATTTGGCCTCCAAAGCTGGGCGTTACTGACCCGGTCTGCGGTCATTATGCGGTCCGCATACTTGTTCTGCGTCACATAATACACCGAATAATAGGTCTGCGGTCGCATATCGCACCGCAGATTTTCCTCAAATCTTTTCCCTCTCCTAAACTACTTTGCGATTATTATGCGGTCCGCAGAAATTCTGCGACCGCATAGTGGTCGCAGAAATGACCATTTTCCGACAAAATTTTTCTTTACACTTCGGTGCATTGGTCAATCCAAAAAGTCTGAGCCGTTAAATTTCTCCGGCACCACCAAACCTTAATTTCCTTAGCAAAATTTCTCCGGGGTCGTTACACATAAGTTAACATCCGGTCAACCTTTTCAATTTAAATTCTAAACCTTGGAGCTAAGCGCTCCAAATCATTTTAAAACCTCACCAAACTCAAACCAATTACCCCGGCAAGCCAAATAACAACTGTAATTCACAATTTGAGTAGTAAATGGGGGAACGGGATTGCTATAGTCAAAACGACTGGCCAGGTCGTTACATTCTCCCTCTCTTAAACAAACATTCATCCTCGAACGGGCTTAGAATCATACCTGGAGTCTCAAATAGATGTGGATATTTGCTCTGCATCTCCTGCTTAATCTCCTAAGTAGCTTCTCCGACTAGCTGGCCTCTCCACTACACCTTCACCGAAGCTATGTTCTTTGATCTGAACTTTCGAACCTTCCGGTCTAAAACGACCACCAGCTCCACATCATAAGTCAAATTACCGTCCAGCTACACTGTACTGAAATCCAAAATATGAGACGGATCCCTGACATACTTTCGGAGCATGGATACATGGAACACTGGATGAACACCTCATAGACTGGGTGGCAAGGCAAGTTCATAAGCCACTTCTCCAATTTTTTTAAGTATCTCAAAAGGCCCAATATATCAAGGGCTCAACTTGCCCTTCTTCCTGAACATCAAACACCCTTCATGGGTGAAATCTTGAGCAAAACCTTCTCCCCAACCATGTGAACAACATCACAAACCTTCCTGTCGGCATAACTCTTCTGTCTAGACTATGCCGTGCGAAGCCGTTCCTGAATTACTTTAACCTTCTCTAAAGCATCCTGAACCAAGTCAGTATCCAATAGGCTAACCTCACCGGCTCAAACCAACCCACCGGAGACCGACCCCGTCTCCCATATAAAGCTTCATACGGAGCCATCTGAATGCTTGACTGGTAGCTATTATTGTAAGCAAACTCTGCGAGTGGCAGAAATTGATCCCAAGAACCCCCAAAATCAAAGACATAAACGCGTAGTATATCCTCTAATATCTAAATAGTGCACTCGGGCTGTCTGTCTGTCTGAGGGTGAAATGTTGTACTCAACTGAACCTGTGTGCCCAATTTTCACTGCACTGCCCTCCAAAACTGTGAAGTAAACTGCGTACCCCGATACGAAATAATGGACACTGGCACGCCGTGTAGGCGAACAATCTCGCGAATATAAATCCCAGCCAACCGCTCCGAAGAATAATTAGTACCAACTAGAATAAAATGTGCAGATTTGGTTAGTCGATCTACAATCACCCAAACAACATCAAACTTTCTCAAGGTCCGTGGGAGCCCAACTACGAAGTCCATGGCAATACGCTCCCATTTCCACTCCGGAATTTCAAGTCTCTATAGCAATCCGCCCGGTCTCTGATGCTCGTACTTTACCTGTTGACAATTTAAACACCGAGATACAAACCCAACTATATCTTTCTTCATTCGCCTCCACCAATAGTGTTGTCTCAAATCCTGATACATCTTCGCGGCGCCTGGATGAATAGAGTACCGCAAACTGTGAGCTTCCTGGAGAATCAACTCACGCAAACCATCTACATTAGGCACACATAGCCTGCCATGCATCTGTAATACACCATCATCTTCAATAGTGACTTCCTTGGCTTCACCGTGCTGAACTGTGTCCTTAAGAACAAGCAGATGTGGATCATCATACTGGCGCTCTCTGATGCGATCATATAAAGAATACCGAGAAACCACACAGGACAAAACTCGATTTGGCTCGAAAATATCCAATCTAACAAACTGATTATCCAAGGCCTGAACATCCAAGGCTAAAGGCCTCTCTGCTATCGGTAAGTATGCTAAGCTGCCCAAACTCTCCGCCTTATGACTCAAGGCATCGGCCAACACATTGGCCTTTTTGGGATGATAGAAAATGGTGATATCATAATCCTTAAGCAACTCTAACCATCTTCGCTGCCTTAAATTAAGATCCTTCTGTTTAAACAAATGTTGTAGACTCCGATGATCTGTATATACCTCACACTGGACACCGTACAAATAATGCCGCCAGATTTTTAAGGCATGAACAATAGCTGCTAACTCAAGATCGTGGACTGGATAATTCTTCTCATGTACCTTTAGCTGTCTGGACGCATAGGCAATCACCCTACCGTCTTGCATCAGCACTGCGCCGATACCAATACGCGATGCATCACAATACATAGCATAAGACTCCGAACTTGCAGGAAACACCAATATTGGAGCTGTAGTCAAAGCTTTCTTGAGCTTCTGAAAGCTCTTTTCACATTCATCCCACCACCTGAACTGAGTACCCTTCTGGGTCAATTTAGTCATAGGCGATGCAATAGATGAGAAACTCTCCACGAAGCGACGATAATAACTGGCCAAGCTGAGAAAACTCTGAATCTCAGTAACTGAAGATGGCCTAGGCCAACTCTGAACTGTCTCTATTTTCTTCAAATCCACCTTAATCCCTTCACTGGACACTATGTGTCCCAAGAATACTACCCAACTAAGCCAGAACTCACACTTAGAGAATTTGGCATAAAGTTTCTCCTCTCAAAGCCTCTGTAGTACAATACTCAAATGCTGTGCATGCTCCTCCTAGCTACGTGAGTACACCAGGATATCATCAATAAATACTACGACATATGAGTCAAGATATGATTGGAATACAATGTTCATCAAGTGCATGAATGCTGCTGGGGCATTGGTTAGCCCAAAAGACATCACAAGAAATTCATAGTGGCCATAACGAGTTCTGAATGCAGTCTTTTGAATATCCGAATCCCAAATTTTCAATTGGTGATACCCAGATCTCAAATCAATTTTGGAGAACACCCTTGCTCCTTGAAGATGGTCAAATAAGTCATCAATACGCGGCAAAGGATATTTATTCTTGATTGTCACTTTGTTCAACTGCCTATAATCAATGCACATCCGCATAGTACCATCTTTCTTTTTCACAAACAGAACTGGTGCACCCCAAGGTGACACACTAGGCCTAATAAACCCCTTTTCAAGGAGTTCCTGAAGTTGCTCTTTCAATTCTTTTAAATCAGCTAGTGCCATATGATACGGAGGATTAGAAATGGGCTGAGTGCCCTGCACCAAGTCAATACCGAAATCAGTATCCCTGTCGGGCGGCATACCCGACAGGTCTGCAAGAAATACATATGGAAAGTCTCACACGACCGGTACTAAATCAATAATAGGAGTATCTGCATTAACATCTCTCACAAAGGATAAATATGACAAACATCCCTTTCCAACCATATGTCGGGCCTTCAAATAAGAAATTACCCAGCTAGAAACAAACTCTAGAGAACCCCTCCATTCAACCTTCGGCAACCCCGGCATCGTCAATGTCACGGGTTTTGCGTGACAGTCCAGAATAGCATGACATGGAGACAACCAATCCATACCCATGATTACATCAAAATCAACCATACCGAGTAATAAAAGATCAACCCTAGTCTCCAATTCCCCAATAGTTACCACACACGACCGATACACATGGTCTACAGTAATAATATTGCTAACCGGTGTAGATACACTAACATGTGGAACTAAGCACTCATAGGGCATGTCCAAATAATAAGCAAAATATGATGATACATATGAATAAGTAGAACCAGGGTCAAATAATTTAGAAGCCTCCCTGTGGCACACTGAAACAATACCTGTGATCACTGCATCTGAAGCAACAACATCTGGCCTGGTAGGAAAAGCATAGAATCGGGCCTGACCGCCACTTGATCGGCCTCCCCCTCTTGGGCGACCCCTAGCTGCCTGACCCCCACCCCGAGCTGGTTGGGCGGGTGGTGTAACACTTGGTGCTGATGCCGTTAGTCGAGAACTCTGTTGTGGAGCCCTACTCAATAGCCTAGGACAATCTCTCTTGAAATGACCCAATTCTCCGCACTCGAAACAACCCCTCCTCTAACGAAGCTGCTGCTCCTGATAACCCGAAGAATTACCTGTAGAAGCCTGAGCGGACGAGGCCTGATGAGAACTCTGCACTGGTAGTGCACTGAATGAAGACTGGCATGAGAGAGCACTGTGAAAACTGTGGCTAGCTGATGCATCACGATGAACTGGATGACCCGCCTGAGCGTGTCTGTAAGAACAACCCCTACCACGATAAAACTGACCCCCTGAAGGAACACCGCTNAGGTCTGCAGGAAATACATCCGGAAAGTCTCGCATAATTGGTACTGAATCAATAGTAGAAGTATATGCATCCACATCTATCACAAAATCCAAATATGACAAACACCCCTTCCCAACCATACGTTGGGCTTTCAAATAAGAAATTACCCTATTATGAACCTGATCTAGAGAACCTCTCCATTCGACCTTCAGCAACCATGGCATCGCCAACGTCACGATTTTTGCGTGACAGTACTGAATAGCATGACATAGAGACAACTAATCCATACCCAGGATTACATCGAAATCAACCACACTGAGCAGTAAGAGATCAACTCTCGTCTCTAGTCCTCCAATAGTTACCACACAAGACCAATACACACGGTTCACAATAATAGTATCGCCCACCGGCGTAGATACAAGAATATGTAAAACTAAGGACTCACGGGGCATATCTAGATAATAAGTAAAGTATGATGATACATACGAATAAGTGGAACCAAGGTCAAATAATATCAGTGCATCCCTATGGAACATTGAGACAATACCTGTGATTACTGCATCTGAAGCAACAACATCTATCCTGGCAGGAAAAGCATAGAATCGGGCCTGACCGCCACTTGATCGGCCTCCCCCTCTTGGGCGACCCCTAGCTGCCTGACCCCCACCCCGAGCTGGTTGGGCGGGTGGTGTAACACTTGGTGCTGATGCCGTTAGTCGAGAACTCTGTTGTGGAGCCCTACTCAATAGCCTAGGACAATCTCTCTTGAAATGACCCAATTCTCCGCACTCGAAACA
>AWOL01S0022848.1:0-11179 GCA_000715115.1 Nicotiana otophora
GGGGGAGGTTAAATGACTATTTTATAAATAGCCAACAGCTATTTTTGACAGCCCAACGACTGTATTTTTAAAAAAGAATAGCCGTTGGGACCGTTTGGCCCGCAGTCCTGGGCCTGGACCGACCCACTTGCCACCCTTAGCTCTAATTAACAGCTCCCAAAATTTTTATTTGAAAAGGCAAGTGTATTTGGTAGTTACTTTCATGTGGTTTTCCTTGAAAACATTTTTTGGTAACCAACTATGAGAAAAATGAGTAAATGACTTCCTCGTGAAAATGCCTTTTGAGAATTAATTTTGGTTACATTTTTATTTCTCATGAAAAAATATTTTAAAAATTATTTCATTAATTTGGATTAACAGGACTTGTGCTCAACCGATTTTCTTTTCGCTTTGCCATTATGAAAACACTTGTAATTCTCAGTTGGGTGGGAAATTTTCATATTTTATTACAAAATCAATGATAAATGATAACTACTTCAGTGGAGATCTCAGTTAAAGAGTAAAAATATTGCAAGAATAGAGTCTTCACATGAATGAATTGTTTTTTTTAGGGTCCAAAGATTATGTAATTATAGCTTATTGAAATTTATAGAGATCTTTGAACGGTGACTAATGCCGATTGATTGTAATTTATATTGATGAAATATGACCACAAATGAACCTGCAGATCTAGCACATTTAGTGTAGAAGTGTAGCGTCAGTATATAAATTAATGCGTACCCAGTAAGTATCTAGCCTAACCCCGGAGAAGTAGTGACGAGGTGTCGACATCAACATTTACTAGGGGTCCAATAAAACAATATAATAAATTATAAACAGATATGCAATATAACAACAACCATGAGGTAAAAACCGTAACTCACATAATTCCCCAACATTTCTTTTAATGATATAAATCTCTCGAATCTCATATGCTATCTTGACAAATCGGAAATATCAAGTGCAATATCCAACGGATAAGGAATACCATATAAATGTCGGGTCTCAATCAAAGGAAAATCTCACGAATATTCAGACTCCTAGCGGTATCACGCACGATTATGTTGAGGTCGTACAACCCGATCCAGAGTGGTGTGTACACTGCCGAGGGTCGACCGACGCGAACTAGAGATGCATCTCAATATACTGCCGGGGCGTTCAGTCCGATCCACAGGAAAGGAAGAAACTTATCGGATTACGGGCCATGTGTTTGCAACACAAGTGCAGGAGCATAAAGTAAACATGACTAGCATAAAGTAAACATAATTTTTACAGTTTATCAAATATCTCGTCAAATAACTCAAGGTGAAAAATCTCGGCTTAACATATTCCCAATTAATTTCAATTGTATGCTCAAGTAATTAAGCTAGCAAATTGAGTTCAACTAAGTCAAATATTACATGATAAAGTCCTAAGTCTACCCGGGCATAAACATGCTTTTAGGTATGTACGGACTCTAGTCACCTCGTGCGTACGTAGTACCCATAACTAGTAGCACATAACAATGTAATACGTACGGGGTAGTTTCTCGCTCACAAGGTTAGACAAGAGACTTACCTTGCTCTAAAGTTTCATAACCGGCTCCAACGCCTCTCTAACACCTCAAACCGATGCCCTTCGATCCAAAACTAGTCAAACAACATGCAAACCAATCAAAATATACTTCAAAACTTCTAATTTAACAATTTATAAAAATTCTCAACTCCGCTTGAAAAGTTAACAAAGCCAACCCCGGGGCTCACCTGCCCGGATACTGAAAATTTTCGAAGATAAACATTACCCATAACACCACGAACTCAAATATATAATTTATTTCCAATTTCATGGTCAAAATCCGAAAATATCAAATTCTAGGGTTTCTTCCAAAATCCTACAATTTCCATAATTTTCATGTTTAATATAACAACTCAGCCCACTAGTGATATTGTTCTCTTTAGGCCTAGGCCTGCACGACTTTAAAACGTGTCACTAGGGTCTAAGGCATGTTTACTTATATACCCAACATCTCTCTCGTATTTTATCGATGTGGAATTCGCCTAGGGTGTCACATTTAAATCCACATATAATTCCTGTATATAACTCACAATACGTAGAACTTCCTTACCTCAAGATTGATGATGAATATGGCTCCTCCAAATCGCCCAAAAATCGCCCAAGCAAGAGAGAAATGAGTTGGAAATGAGAAAATTCCGACCTTGCAAGTTTATAATCTGCCCAGGCGCCCTTCTTCGCGAACACGGCCTTACCCTCGCGTTCGCGAAGCACAACCAACTTCTGCTCCCAAATTTTTCTTTACAGGCTCATGAACGCGATGCCTTACCAGGCTTGACCATCGTGAACGCGACCCCATCCTCACGAACGCGTAGGCCAAGACTCCCAGGCCTAGCTTCTCTTACGCGAACGCGGCCAGGTCATCGCAAATACGGAGCACCACTGCCCAAACCTTCATGTATGCGACTGCCTTATCGCGAACGCGTTGAACAAAAGGCCTCCAGCTCAAATCCTTCTTCGCAAACGCGACTTTCCCTCCGCGTTTGCGAAGAACAAAACCAGCACCAACAATCCAACAACAACAAATTATCCAAACTTGGTCTGAAACCATCCCAAAACACACCCTAGGCCCCCGGGACCCCTTCCAATCACACCAACCAGTCCTAAGATATGATACGAACCCGCTCGAGGTCTCAAATCACATCAAATAACATCGAAACTGCGAATCGATGTTCAAAATCCTTCTTTTAACTTTCAAACCTTCAAACATTGACGAGCGCGTCTCATCCATATCTAAACATTCCGGAATGACGCCAAACTTTACGTACAAGTCACAAATCATAATACGAACCTATTCCAAGGCTCAAAATTCTAAACAGACATTAATAACATCAAAGTCCACTTCAAATCAAACTTAGAAAATTTTAAAACCTTCAAAATTCTAACTTTCCATATTAAACGCCAAAACGCTCCTCGACCATCCGATACTCAACCCGAACATACGCCCACATCCAAAATCATCATGCAAACCTATTGGAACCTTCAAATCCTGATTCCGAGGTCATTTACTTAAAATTCAAACCTTGGTCTCCAACTTAAAGCTTTTGAATTGAGAATTTTCCTTCCGAATCAACTCCGCACTTTCCGAAATTCAATTCCGACCACATGTACAAGTCATAAAATATGAAGTGAAGCTACTCAAGGCCTCAAACTGTTGAATGACGTGCTAGAGCTCAAAATGACCGGTCGAATTATTATAGAAGTCTATCATGAAGTAGGATCCACAGAAAGGTCTTGAGCTTATTGGCACTTTTAGCTTCCAGATCCATTTAGTGTTCTTATTGGGTCTAGTTGTGGAAGGAGTTGCTTGTGAACTAAGAAACAAATTGTAACACCCCGGAAAAATTTGAAGAACTTAAGTGTAAAGCCCGGTAAAATTTGCAAAGAAAATAATGTTTCATGGTACCGGACTAGGATTACGTGTTTGAGGATTGTAGAAATTCTTCGCGGCGAGCTTGCTCGCCGTGGCTCGGATCTTTTGGGTTGAACAATGCACGAAAAAGTAAAGGAATATTTTTGGTGGAACTGTGCATTTCTGCGGTCCATTATGCGACCGCAGAATCACTCTGCGGATCGCACAATGGCCGCAGAGTGACGCAGTTATTTGGGTCAGTTGGAAGCAATTAAGCGGTCGACTATGCAGCCGCATAACTGTTATGCGGTGTACTATGCGACCGCAGAATAGTTTTGCGGACCGCATAGTGACCGCAGACTCAGGCAGATTTTTGGTCATTTTGGACACCAATTCTGCGATCGATATGCAGTTCGCATAACCATTATGCGGTCGCATATGCAACCGCAGAACCTGTTACGGAGCTTCATTTTGGGTTTTTAAAACCCGACCCTATTTCGTTAAATGCACGCAGAGGATCATTTTTGAGCAAATATTCTGATGTTTTAGAGAGAAGAGAAAGTGTTTTAGAGAGAGAGAAAACCGTGGGATAATTATTCATCAAGTCTTGCTAAAATCTTGGAAGATTAACAAGGGAAACCCACAAGTTCTTCATCTAAGAGGTAAGGTTCCATACCCTAGTTTTCAATTTCGAATTTGGATAGAAGATGGTTGATTAGGAGTATGATTCATGGGTATTAGAGTATTATTTATACATGTATATACCAATAAGAATTGTGGGAAGATTGTATAACTTAAATAAGTAAGGATTGGGTTGTGGAGTGAAGAAAATCTTGTAGAAGAACCTTGTGGTTAAATTTGCACACCTAGTGTTTGATAAAATGCTCAAATGAGCTGAGACCATGAATATCTTCCTAATTATGGTTCAATTTTGTTATGTCTCAAATAGATTGAGATTGCTAGAATTTTCGGAATGTTGTAGTAATTTAAGAAAAGCTCAATTGAGGTATGTTGGCTAAACTTTCTCTCTTGAAATTGAATTTCATAATGTTACCGTGAGTTTCAAAGTATGGGTTGCGTATTAAAATATTGTTCTTTCAATCGTATTTCAAATGAAAGCTAGTATGCCAAATTGTGTGAGAAAATCTCAATATTCTTAAGACTCTTAATTGCTCACATGTGTACCTAAAGTCTTGATTGGGAATGTCTTATTATTAATAACCTATAAAGATGGTTGAAAGTGAAATCAGTGAATTGGGGATATAAAGTGTGGACAACGTGCCAATAGTGGAAGGTATACTTGTGACCAATGGTGCCGATGTAATGAAATAATGTGAGAAAGATTATGAAATGATCTTTGACTCAACTATTCCAAAATTGACTTCGACAATATAACCGGCTAAAAGTTTATGAACTCAAGTGATGCCTATATGTGGCTGTTTTAGCTAATGCTATGCTTTGTAAGTAATTTTCAATGTACTTTGCATTCTTACATATTCGTGAGTGGAATTGTGTATGATTTTAATTTGTGCTTTGATTGCCAATAATTTTACTCCATTTATTGGAACGAAATCGATTATGTTTAAAGCCTTCATTACTAATGAACTTAAAGCTGTGATTTTCGGAATATTCTACTTGTTGATAATTATGATGATGATCTATGAAAGGGAAGAAATGAAAGTGTGGAATATAAAATACGGCCATTGCGCCATGAATAAAGAATCATATGCATGGCCAAGAGAGCCAATGAAATAATAATGTTGTAAGTAGTTGAAAGTACGGATTAGGTGATATATGATGTGAAAGGTTATGAGATGTACATATTTGTACTTTTGTTTCCAATGTGTTATGAAATCCTATGAACGGCCTTTGAAATGCATAGGTATATTGTTTATGAAACCCTATGGACGGTCTATGAAACACAGAGGTATATTGTATTATGAAACCCTATGGGCGGTCTATGAAATGCATAGGTATAATGTGTTATGAAATCCTATGGATGGCCTTTGAAATGCATAGGTATATTGTGTTATGAAACCCTATGGACGGTCTATGAAACGCATAGATATATTGTGGCTTGGAATTGATTTTGTAGGATGGCTCTCACTTGAGAAGCTTGAAGTTGAAAGAGTTGAACAAGTTTGTCACTTATTTATTTGACCTCGGATCGGAGTTTTGATGGTCTTTGTAGGCCCAAATGGTGATTTTAGACTTGGATGTATGCCCGGATTTGCATTTGGATGTTTCTAGAAGGTTTCAGTACCATTTGGCGAAAGTTGGCAATTTAAAGGATTGAAATTTTCCTAAAGTTTGACCATGGTTTGGCTTTAAGGCTATCAGGTGCATATTTTGGTTTCGGGACTTAGAATTGGTCCGTTTCATCATTTTGGTGTCATTTGGAGTTGGTTTGATGTGGTTCGGACGCTTGGTTGCAATTCTAGAAGTGTTTGAAGTTCATTATGATTTTATATGTTTTAGTATCCGATTCTAAATGTTATTTAGGTATTTTAATCTCGCGAGCAAGTTCGTACGATATTTTTAGACTTGTGTGGATGTTTGGGTTAGAGCCTCGAGGGCTCGGATGAGTTTTGGACGCATTCCGGATGAGTTTGTAGAAGTTCAGCTGGTTATGGTGCTCTGTTCTGGCATTTGTGATATCTGCATTTGCGAAATCCTTCTCACCTCTGCGAGGCTTATGTCGCATTTGCAACTTAGGCAGAGCTGGTCAGGCTTCGCTTTTGCGACGCCGTTGTCGCATTTGCGAACCTCATATCGCTAATGCGACATTTGAGGCTGGTATTAAGACTTGCATTTCGGGACTTAGTCTCATTTTATCACCTTTTGAGCCCAAGATTCGGTGGGAGGCGATTTTGTGAAGAGATTTTCATACCAAACTATTAGGTAAGTGATTTTAATCAATTTTCAACTATATTTCATGATTATATATTAGATTTAACATCAAATTTATGGAAATCAAAGAGGAAAATTGGGAATTTTTGTCAAAGTTTTGAACAATGAGAATTTGAGTTTTGAGAGTCGAATTGGACTAAGATTTGAATATAAAATACATATATGGACTCGTGGGGTTATGGGTAGTCAAGATATAACCTTGGACCCAAGTTTTGACCGGGCGAACCCGTGATTGACTTTTGTTGACTTTTTAAAAATTGTATAAAGATCATAGCTTTATTAATTGGCATTGGTTTCTCTTACTTTGTTTGACATTATTAAGTCGTTTGAACTAAACAAAGGTGAATTTTGAAGGAAAAGCTATTTTTAGTATTGATTTGGCCTAGTTAAGGTAAGTATTTTGCCTAATTTTGTATGGGGGAAACCATCCCTTAGAATTTGGATTGATTGTACTATTTGAATTATGTGGAAGACGTGTACACGAGGTGACGAGTGTGTACACAAGCTTATATGTGGCATTTGACCGGTTTAGACTCTTAGGCTTCTTTCTTGCATTTAATTGATGTGTTTAATACATATTCTATCTATTATTGTAAAGTTTACTCCTTACCTGCTTTAATTGTTAATTGCAATTACTTTTTAAATTCATTCCTTATCCGTTACCTGCCTTAATTGTTAATTGATTTTTGTAATTGTGCCTTTATTTATGAACCGTCATTACTTTCTATCTGACTTTGTGAGTCATCATGTAACTATTTTATCCGCTTGTGACCTTCTTGGTTTAGCTCCTTTATTTCGTTTAATTTTGTGATAGGTCGTAATTAGCTGTAGTTTGTTTGATTAATTCATATTGTTTGGGGATTGGATTGCACGCCGCAACAGTATTAAAATAATATTTAAAGATATGATATGGAGCGATAAGGACGGATGCTATAATATAGGTGGGATCAGGTTGCACGTCGCAACGGATTGATATATTGTAATTTCTTGTGATAGTAAAGTTATTCCCAGTTGTGAGTCTCATGGTACAATTTATGTTGGGACGGTTTATCGGATGAACGGATATTGTTGTTTCATAAATTATTTCACTTGTATTTAATCGTATTTGGTTGACTGTCGGTATTCTAGTGATGGAACTATATCGACTTCTAGTATGAGTCATGCATCCTACATGATTCATTGTGTTGCTCTAACATGCCAATTTGTATCTCCGTTATTTCTTGGTAAATTGATTATCAAGGTGAATTTATGTTCATGGGATCATTATCTCATATTCGGTTGAGTTGTTGGTAACTTAGCGGTTCTAAATAAAGGAATTCTTAAGGCTCTTTACTTTAGTGAATTTTAAATAAAACTCGTTATTTCAGTGGGTGCTTTACTATTTTAAATGGTTATCTCATTTCTATTTTAAATGGGTTTTCAAATTATATTCATCACCCTATTTGATGTTTACTTTACTTGAAAATTGTCATCACGTTTTACTTTTAACAAATTATATATCAACTCGTTAATTTAACGGATGTTTTACTTTGTTTAAACATGATATGTTTACTTATTTTATTGGTTACTAAACTAAACCTATCTCATATTCCATTTTGTATAATTTGTTCTTATTTTATTTTATTTAATTTCCTCGAATAACCTCATTATCTCATTTGACGCCTTACTTTATTTCAGATTATTATTACTGTTATTTGGGATTAAATATATAACTCTTGATCACTTTAATTGATATTTGACATGGATACAATGTACATGCTAGCACGTGGGCCTTGTCGTGCGAAGGTGATTGTTATAGTGGGCGCGGGGTGCCAGACGTGACGATTTGTAAATTGACTCATGATTTGTAGTTATGAGGTGAGGTGCCTCGGGATAATTCTTTTTGCAAGTCCATGCATTGGAAACAATTCGATTAATTGAGCTGCCATCTGTTTTCCTTATTTGGGTTCATTCATATCTCATCGGAGTTTGGATTATGTTACTGCTTTATTCCCATCTAATTCTTGATGCCATTTGTGTTTCTATTATTTTTATTATTTTTTCTAAATCAATAATCTTTTCACTGTTAGTCTCACATTGATTTTTTTCCCATTATTATTTTTATGTTATATCTTGCGCATGTTTATATATCTAGTATGTGTCTTAACCTGGTCTCATCACTACTCTACCGAGGTTAGGCTTGATACTTATTGGGTACCGCTGTAGTGTACTCATGCTACGCTTCTGCATATTTTTGTGCAAATCCAGGCACTTCTGATCGAGTTGGTGTTGAGATTTATGTCTGCGCGACTGGAAATTTCAAGGCATACCTTCTTGACATTCGCAGGCCTAGGAGTCATCTTCTGTTGTCTTTCATTTTCATTGTTTACTATAATTTAGGGATAGTGATGTACCTGGTATTCCTAGTTACTCTTAAAAAAGCTTATGACTTGTACTACCGGTTTTGGGGTTACAGGCCAGATGTTGGTTCAGCTATGTTGTTTCAGTTTATTTACTAATATATTATAGTTAAGTTAGTTAAATTCCATTTATTCTCACCATGTGTTAGGCTTACCTAGTCCCAGTGACTAGGTGTCATCACGATTACCTAAGGGGATTTTGGGGTCTTGAAAACTAAGATGCACATTAATTAGGTGGGTAGAAAGCATATATCTGGATCAACAAAGAAATGCCTTTACCACATCTTATACTGAACAAGACTGCTATTTCGCTTTTCCAATACACGGGGCAAGTTCTAGACATCAACTAACATGCACAGGATATCAACAATAACTTCACACACACACATTGGCATATAACTCACTCAGGACCAGATCTATCCCGACTCTCTATTCAAAGCAATTAAGCAAAAACAAGCATTTTAAGGCACTTATGCATGAGTCAAGAATTGAGCCTAGGCATCATAACTAAGCCACTCACTGCTCTCAAGTTACAACGAAGTCAAGAAAGATTGCCTCCAACTAACACTATGACACATGATTTCTCTATTCCTAAAAAAAACTAACTACACCTGGTTCAAGCAAAACCCTTAGAAAAGAACCGCGACACAAAGAAAAACCAAGGGAAAGTTGTTGCACTACCTAAGAAAATAGAACAAAAATAAAAGATATTTTTTTTCTTCTTTGAGTTTAATCCCTCAAGAAGACAGTCGAGGAAATCCATCGTCAGGAAATGTTAATTTTTTTCAAACAAAACAATGATGAAAACACAAAAAATACTATGCACACATATTTACATCCTCATACCACACTTTAAATTATGGCATGTCCCCATGACACACAAGTAAAAATCAAGAGGCAAACCCCTGCATTTCTTCTTTTTCGAGAATTAATGAACTCCACTCTTACAAGGTTCTACAAGTAAAAGATTTCACAAGATTAGAGAATAAAGGGCAAGATTCTTATATCTACATCATTCTAGTTTACCATTTTATTAGCATTATCATATGTAATATCATAATAGAGTATGTTATAAACTCTATTATGATCATACAATACCTAGTTTGCTCTACTTATTTCTTACATTCTGGTTAGTAGATGAGGTTGTTAATGCCTCAGTAGGAATTGTAAGGTAAGGTCTAGCGCAGTATATGTTTGCTTATGCCCAATGCCTTTAAAAATTATCCAACCGGCTATGAGCTCATTCGCCCTCGTAAGACTATGTCGGCCGCCTAATGAGGCTGCACATAAGACAATGGAGGCGCATAGGGATGATTATATAGCCAAGGCATATAGGCAACACAACAGTCGCTTTTGCCCCCTTACTTGTACTCTTCCATTGTGGATTTTCTTTTATTATTAATATAATTACTACTAGGCAACATGTCTACTAGTATATTTTTTTTTAAAAAAAAACTCCACCCTTAATTCTGAATTCATTCCTCATTTTTCGCTCTCTGGAATTATTTATGGAGCTCATTAAGACAAAATTTTATAAGGATATCTGCAAGACCTACTCTTTTATTTCTTTCTTGGCCTCTTTTCGAGTGGTGAATTATTCGTTCATGGTGATCCTCAAGTTATTCATGCATTCTTTCATAGGATCAATCTATACATCTTCCTGTAAATCCCCAAAAATAAAATCCGCATGATCAATGTTAGAATAAAAAAATAAAGAAGAAAGGTCATGTGAATATTCATGTGCTATGTCCAAGACCATTTGTTTCCCATTCTATTCTACTAAAGGTTGTAAATGTGGAAAGGTGGATGAGGGTTTGAACACTTCTTCCATTGCTTCATACTCAACCAAACCCTTATTTTCAATCATCTCAGTTGAATCAGAATCCTCTTGCAGAGTGAAAAGCTCTCTCTGTAGATGCTCATCCTCTTGGGCAGGCTTATTCTCATAGGGTATCTCCCATATATATTCACTATCACAGTCCAATGAGTTTTTTAAAAATATATTTACTATTTGTCTCACTTGCATTGTTAGGTTCTTAATGAATTTAGCATTTTGTATAAGTCCTTCTTGATTTTTTATAAATCTTTCTTCAACACTATTCATGAACTTATACATAAGCTCTTATAAACTACCATTCTCAAGTGATTTTTGGAGACAAACACTTGAGTCTAAGGGTTTCAAGTTGAGCAGGACGAAGACGGAGTACCTGGAGTGTAAGTTTAGCGCTGAGCCAGAGGAAGTGGACGAGGATGTGAGGCTTGATTCGCAGGCCATCCCGAGTAGAGGCAGCTTCAAGTACCTTGGTTCGGTTATCCAGGGGGGAGGGGAGATCGACGAGGATGTCACACACCGTATTGGGGTAGGATGGATGAAGTGGAGGTTAGCATCTGGAGTCTTGTGTGACAAGAGAGTGCCACCGATAATCAAAGGTAAGTTTTATAAAGCGGTAGTTAGACCGGCCATGATGTATGGGGTTGAGTGTTGGCC
>AWOL01S0022851.1:16150-44813 GCA_000715115.1 Nicotiana otophora
GTGGCGCTTATTTGTTGTACATTTGATAGAGTTTGGCCTGTAATAACTAGATAATATTTTTTTCTTATTTGTATGTATATATATTCTCTCTCTCTCTCTCTCTCTCTCATGATGTATATTCATTCTATCTTCATTAGTTTTATCTTATTAGCTTCTTTATTTTTATTTCTTTATTAGTTCTTGTTTGATTTAGTAGCTTCTTTTTAT
The DNA here is from genome assembly GCA_000715115.1 of Nicotiana otophora. Classification (NCBI taxonomy): domain Eukaryota; kingdom Viridiplantae; phylum Streptophyta; class Magnoliopsida; order Solanales; family Solanaceae; genus Nicotiana; species Nicotiana otophora. The sequence goes on from AWOL01S0022851.1 coordinate 16,358, forward strand.
GTTGTAATAGATAATACGCCTTTGGGTTTTTTAATGTCACGGTTCTTTCCAAAGGCACTACTACCAAAAAGGCCTTTGGCAGCAATTATTTAGCAGTAATAAGGCAATGGTCGCTAATAAATTCTTTAAGCTTAAATATTAGCGGCATATGACCATTAGCCAGTAAAAGATATCCTTTTTCCGACAATAAAAGATAATAGCCACTAAAAATTACTAATTAAAATTAATCTTTTATTATTTTAACTTTCCCTCCGCACAAAAAGAGAAACATCTTTCCCCCCAATTTTTTTGATACCTTTTATCATTTTCCTCCCCAAATAAAAAATAATTAGAAAACAATTGAATCAGTTGGATCGACTGTCGCTGCCACAAAAACCTAACTCGCTGTTGCGTCAACGGTAGTGCGATTTACAGTACGTCAATGATAATGCCCATCTTCTTTCCAGGTAAATTCTCTTCTTCCCCTATTAACTTCTCTTCTTCCAATCGATTTATAGTAGATTAACAATAAATCAGTTCCTTGCAATCGATTTACAGTAAATTTTGAATTGATATTGGTCGATTGATTTACAATAGATTCTGTGTACATTAATCTGGAAAAACTCCTCCAATGTTTTGGACAAGAATTATCGATTCCCTCCAATTAGAAAACAATTAGACAACAATCGAAAGGGATTTGTCGTAGTGCCCGTCCATCTTCTTCCCATGTAACTTCTCTTCTTCCCCTGTTAACTTCTCTTCTTCCCCTGTTAAATCAGTCCCTTGTAATCGATTTACAGTAGATTTTGGATTGATGCTTGTCGATTGATTTACAATAGATTCTGTGTACATTAATCTGGTAAAAGTCATGTTATATGGCTGTTCTTATTTAGATGTAGAAAATCCTGATTTAGGAAGTTTGTTTCGGCCGCTTATCTCTTATATCTAAATTTCTCCTATGTTATAAACCAATTTTTAGGAAAGAAACTCATATAGTTGCCGAGGTTAATGTTCTTGTACATGTGATTCGTGTTCTGTATGAAACGATGTATGTAGCATGGATAAAGATTTTTAGATCCTTTAATAAGCATGGACGCTCTTTGTTACTTTAAGAATGACCTTCAAATGGTGTAAAACAGGCCCTCGTCTATTCATATATCAGATTGAACTTTGTTAAGTGCTTAGACAAAGAATATAAATATATAGAGTACCGCTGAGATATCTTTCTGATTGCAAAATCTATCTACTGCCAAGACTTATTCTTTTCCGTGTTAAAGGTCTATGTCATGGGTGTGAGGTTTACTAGAGCAGCAGTTATGAATAATCTATAAATTAGTGTACTATTGAGTTAAAAGAAATAGCATGCCTGTAGTAATTTGTAAATGATTATGAACCTATATTTACCAGAACATTTAAGGTTTTAGTTAGAGTAGTAGTACAGAATTCCATCCTTAAGAGAGAATTTCATTAAGCTAAGGTACACAAGTTGTGGTTTTTTGTTTCTTTTCTATCATCGTGGTAAGGAATGATGGCTTATTCTAATTCATACAATGATATGATAGACATTGCATCTTATGAACTTATATTTTCTTAGGAAAATTTGATTTTAAGATGTCAGGTTTGGCTGTAGATTATTAAATAGGTTGTGAATTTGTGAAAGTATTGCTTTTGTTTTGTGTTTGCTAAGTCGTTAGTGATATTTGTTTGCTGTTAGATTGATAATCGATTGATTGAATTGATTCCTCCTTTGTTCTGGTATTATTTTATCAATTGGTTCCTCTGTATATTTCCTAAGGCTACTTTTCACCATATAAAAGCTCGATCGCCAATAGGACATCTCAACCACAGTAATTCAGTCGTTTGTTAAGAAACAGCTTGGGCTGTTAGCAATAGTCAGAATCCCTCGACAGTTAGTACCCACTAGTTTGTTGGTAGTAATAATCAGAATGTCTAGTCTTAAAAAGTTGTATAATTTATAAGTTTAATAATTCTATTCTTAAAAAGTTTATGAACCAATATAGTGAAAATCAGCAAGTTGTCTTTGGCTAGATGTCTTTTTCATATTTACATGTTTGTTCTATGATGACTATGATTTGCTTATAAATAAAAAAATATTACATATCGATTCAGCCCCATGTATGTCACTGCAATCATTATCGTATAGTTAACAAATTCACACCCTTTTAGGCTTTGCATAATTTGATGAATTTTTCAAGTTTATTTACTCTGTCTCTTTCTTGTCATGTTTGGTTTAAGTAATCTTTAACTGAAACTTTAGATGGATGATTTCATAGCAATTATATTGGTTTTTTTATTTATAATTGTGTAATTTTAATATATAAACTAACTTATATTCCATTTAGCTTTAGAATAGTTAAACTGACGCTCCGTGAACGAAAGAGTTATAAACAAATTGGTAAAAATGGAGTGTAGAAACAAATTTGTAAAAATGGAATATAGAAACAAATTGGTTAATAGATTTATGTTTGATAGTTTTAATTTTTAAAATAATATCCCGGAGCTATGAAATTACCTACTAATAGGATAGTTATTTTATTTTGAATTACCTTTTTAATTAATACCTCCTTTTTTACTAACGAATTTTTAGTTCTTGCAGTAATTATAGAAAATAAAGGAATATCTTGAACGTCATGGACAATACTAAAAATAAAAAATGAATTATTGTGATAGAGTTAGCAAAGAATATTTGGACGGAGTAGAGGATTTTTTAAATCATGCCTTTTCTGAAAAACAAGGTGGAGAAAAAATTGCATGTCCTTGTACGGAGTGTGTGCTTATCCATCAAGTAAATCGGGCAACAATATATGATCATCTTGTAATTAATGGTATTATACCGTCATATGATACTTGGTTTTGTCACGGGGAGTTACTAAAGGGATCAAACAATGCTCGAAAAAATAATCGCATCCAGTCAACTCTAAGGGGCGATGATATGCGAGGAATAATACATGATGCTTTTGGAGGAGTTACACAATTCATGGATACTGGAATTAGTGAAAGTGGTGGCATAGAGCAAAATGTACAAGAGAATACTGCTCATCCATCTAAAAATCAACCTCATCCAGAGGTGGATCAGTTTGAACGGCTCATGAAGGAGGCAAATGAAGAACTATATCCTAGATGTAAGAAGTTTAGCAAACTGTCCTTTTTGTTGCATATGTATCGTACAAAATGCATGTTCAAATGGTCAAATGAGTCTTTTAATTCTTTGCTTGCACTGTTGAAAGATGCGCTGCCTGAAGGAGAAAAACTGCCTTCTTCTTTCTATGAGACCAAAAAGATAGTTGAAGGCTTGGGCTTAAAGTATGAAAAAATTCATGTTTGTCCCAATGATTGCATGCGTTTTAGAAAAGAGTTTGCTAATAAGAATGTTAATGAATGAAAAGTTTGTGGGGGCTTCTAGATGGAAAAATGATGCAAAAAAAATTCCAGCTAAGGTATTTTCCTTTAAAACCAAGGCTACAGAGATTGTTTATGTCTTCAGAAACTTCTAAAGCAATGAGATGGCATCATGAAGAGCGCAACAAAGATGGAGTTTTATGTCATCCTGCAGATTCTGAAGCTTGAAACAATTTTGATAGTAAATATCCCAAATTTACTGGAGATCCTCGCAATGTGCGCCTAGGATTAGCTTCTGATGGGTTTAATCCATTTGCCACAATGCGAACTGTTCGCAAAACATGGCCAGTGATTTTAATGCCATATAATCTTCCACCATGGATGTGCATGAAACAAGAGTTCTTCATTTTGTCCTTACTTATTCCTGGACCAAAAGCGCCTGGCAATTATATTGATGTCTTTTTGTAACCTTTAATAGAAGAGTTAAATGAACTATGGGATGTCGGGGTAGAAACACACGATGCCTCTACTAAGGAGATATTTCAAATGCGAGCAGCTGTAACGACCTTACTTGTCGTTTTAAGAATTAACATCCCGTTCAGTGGCTTAAGGTCTCGAGAAGCTTTGTAATATGTATTATGACCTGTGGGTGTGGTCGAGTTTGATTTTCGGAAGATTCGAAATTTAATTAAAAGAACAATTCTTATTTAGAAGCTTAAATGGAAAGAGTTGATCGGAGAGTTGACTTTTGAGCAAACGACCCTGAAATGGAATTTCGATGATGGTAATAGCTTTGTATGGTGATTTCAGACTTAGGCGTATGTTCGAATTTGGATTTGGAAGTCTATAGGACAATTCGACATATTTTGGCGAAAGTTGAAAAATATAAGATTTTGGAAAAGTCCAACCGAAGGGTGAATTTTGGATAACAAGGTCGGATTTCGATTCCGGAAATGGGAATAGCTCCCTTACATCAATTATTACTTGTGTGCAAAATTTGAAGTCATTTCGGATTGATTTGATACGTTTCGGAGCAAAATATAGAAGTTGGAGGATTTAAAAACTTATAATTCGATTCGATGCGCGATTCGTAATTTCGGCATTGTTTGATGTGGTTTGAAGCCTAGACTAAGTTCTTATTGTATTTTGAGACATGTTGGTATAATTGGTTGAGGTCCCGGGGGCCTCGGGTGGATTTTGGAAGGTTAACAGAGCAATTCGCACTTGGAAAAAGTTGCTGGACAATGGCAGCAGTTGTTGGAATCGCACCTGCGGAATTTTGGGCGCAGGTGTGACCACGCAGAAGCGAGGGAGCCATCGCAGAAATGAAGATGGAAGGGCATGGCAGTGGTCACAGGTGCGAAGAAAATCCCGCACATGCGGAAGCGCAGAAGCGGGAAAGGAAGGCGCAGAAGCGGTTGTTTGCGCAGATGCGGATGCTGCATCGCACCTGCGAATGCGCAGAAGCGGAAAAGATTCTGCATGTGCGATGTGTTTGTTGGTAGTGGCCTTCGCAGAAGCGAGATTTTGCTCGCAAAAGTGAGCACGCAGGTGCAAAAACTAGTCCGTAGGTGCGAAACTGGGCAGAATGTTAAGGACCAAAAATGGTCATTTCGCCATTTTTCGATTGAGATTTTGGAGCTCGGTTTTTGGGCAATTTTGGAGGAGTTCTTCAATACTTTGACTTGGGTAAATGTTTCATATCCTAAAGTGATTATATTTCATGAATCTATGACTATATTCATCGTTTAGTTTGGATTTAAATGGAGGAAATCAAGATTTATTAAAATCCTCCAAAAACGAAAATTAAAGATTTGGAAGTCGAGTTTTTATTGGAATTCAATAAAATTGGTATGGTTGAACTCATATCGGAATGGGTATTCGAATTTCATGAAAATTATGTCGGGTTCCGAGAGGCGGGTCCCACGTTGACTTTTGTTGACCTTTTAGAATAAATTTTTAAGTCGACGTATTATTATCCGGAATTATTTCCGATGAATTTTAATGAAGTTATACAATTAATATGGATAGATTTGAGCTGTCCGGAGGTCAATTCAAGCAAGAAGGATATTTTGGAATATCGACATAACTTCAAAGAGGTAAGTATTTTGCTTAACCTCGAGTGGGGGGAATTACTTCTTAGGCATCGAGTCTTATGTGCCATTTGTGAAATGTGAAAAGTCGTGTACGCGAGGTGACGAGTACGTACTCGGCTTAGATGTGTAAATTTTTATTGAGTTAAAATCTTAAGCATATTGTGTGTTAAATTGGATAATTGTTGGTATATATTTAATCATCTATTTGTCGTGCATAAATCCTTGTTTTTGTTGAATCTGTTGTTATATGACAATTTGATGTGATTGTTACTTGATTATTTATATAATTCCGTGAATTTGTTGGTTTGATAATTATTGGAATTGAATTTCATTATGGATTTTTTCTCTGCAAATAATTAATTAAATGAGCTTAAGAAAAGGTGTTTATATAATTATCTAAATTTGCATTAATGAAGGCTTTGTTTTATGCTGAGTAATTTTTATCTCTATTGATTGTTTTTGGGTGTTATATATATATTGTGTGGAGTCTTGAGCTATTTGTTGTGAAATTAATTGATTTTATTATATCTTTAAAATTTGGTTGTGGCCATTGGGCAAATTGTGATATGAATTGATTCTATTATGTTGCCGTGTTAATTTCCCATGTAAATTGTTGTGTTGTGTGAGTTATTATTTTGGGGAGATAAGGGTGGCATTTCACCATTGATATTATGTGGGTATAAGGGTGGCATTTCACTGTTGTTATGTTTGTTGGAATATTATCTAGGCGGAGCAATAAGGGTGGCTATATGAGCGATAAGGGTGGCAATATAAGCGATAAAGATGGCTATTGATATTGTCTGGGCGGAGCAATAAGGGTGGATATAGGAGCGATAAGAGTGGCTATTGTCAGGGACGATATGTGATGATGTGGGGTTGTGGTGTTGATGATTTTCATGTGATGTTGTGATTTTCTTGTGTTTATTTTTATACCTTGTGCAATTTGTCTTGTTGTTGGTAAATTGATAATAATCTGATTTATGTTGAAATTGAGAGCCTGTGGCTATGGCCAGGCGGATTATAAAATAAAATGTGGGCAGGAGGTGTCGTGAGTAAATAATGAGGATAGTTGGCACGTGAATTGTCTGTGCAGTTGAGATATAAAATGTGGGCACGAGGTGGTGTGATGAAATGATAATGATATTTGGCACGTGAGTTGCCCGTGCAATTGTGATATGAAATGAGGGCACAAGGTGCCGGAAAAATATGATGATTTAATTATGGGCACGAGGTGCCGTGGAAACATGAAAAATATGCTGAGACCCGTGTTTACGAAAAATATGAAAATGGGCTGAGACTCGTATTAATATGATTTTGAAATGAGGTGTCACATGGTGACTTTTAATTGAAAGAATTATATTCAAAATATTTATTTGGAAGGATTTTTATTCAAAAAGAATTATATAAAAAAATTGTATTTGAAAGATATTTATTTAAGAAAATTATATTTGAAAAAGAGTTTTATTCGTAAGAATTATGTGTGAAAGATATTTAATTGAAGAACTTGATTTAACTGGGTGTAAATGTATTTATCAATTGTTGAGCGATATTAATGGTGATTTTATTGTCTTACTGTGCACATCACTGGTTGTTTTATCCTGCCCTTATTATTATTTGTTTCCTATTATTTTGTATATTATATTGCACAGGTTATTAGACTAGTGAGTGTTTTGAGTGTACCTCGTCTCTACTCCATTGAGGTTAGTCTTGATACTTACTGGGTACCCACCATGGTGTACTCATACTACACTTCTGCATATTTTTGTGCAGAGCCAAGTATTGGAGACATCGGACTTGAGCAGAGTTAAAGCGGAATCGTAAGGATTCAAGGTAGATCTTCTTAGTCGTCGCAGTCCCTTGGAGTCTTTTTATTTTATTGTACTGTTAATTTGTAATCAAACAGTAATGTATATTCGGTCTTCGTGATCATTCTATGTATTCAGTTAGAGTTCGTGACTCAGTACTGCCAGTATTGGGAGGTTGTATATTGTAATTATTTCCGCTGTTAGTTTCAAAAAACAAATATAGCTTCAAAATGTAATTGAAATTGGCTTACCTAGTCTTAGAGACTAGGTGCCATCACGACGCCTGAGATGGGATTTTGGGTCGTGACAACAACTCTCATGTGAACTATAAATGATTTTCCAGCATATGGTACTCTTTCTGGATGGTGCACTTATGGTCGGTTTGCATGCCCTTCATGTAACATAAACACTCAATCTAGAAGGCTCACACATAATAGAAAGTTTTGTTACATGGGGCATCGACGCTTCTTGAAGTCGGGACACAATTATAGGAATGATGCAAAATTGTTTGATGGGACTAAAGAAACAAGACCTGCACCTTGTCCAGTATTTGGGTCACTAGTGTTGAATCAAGTTAAAGATATAAAATTTACTCTCGGCCAGTCAAGTGAAGGGGTAAGTGGAGTGATGAAAAACACATGAAAAAAGAGGAGTATTTTTTTCGATCTTCCTTATTGGAAGTCTAACTTGGTGCGCCATAATCTTTATGCGATGCACATAGAGAAGAATGTGTGTGATAACTTAATTTATACATTATTGGGTCTTGATAAAAAGTCTAAAGACAACTTAAAATCTCGATTGGACTTGAAGGAGATGAAAATAAGAACAAGTTCATGGCCTCAATATTGAGCTAGTGGGAAAACATATCTTCCTCCTACTTTTTTCACAATGTCTCGGTATAAAAAGAAGTTGTTTTATGAAGTACTACAGAATACCAAGTTTTCAGATGGCTATGTGTCTAATATCTCATGTTGCATTCGCAAACGGAATATATTTGGGTTAAAAACTCATGATTGTCATGTTATAATGCAAGAACTTCTTCCTCTTGCCTTGCGGAGATCAGTAGATAAAAGAGTTAGTTCTATTTTAATTGAACTATGCTCATTCTTTCGTATTTTGTGTAGCAAAGAACTAAAACTAGAAGAGTTAAAGTTACTTGAAGAAAAAATTCCAGAAACATTGTCTACTATGGAGAAACTTTTCCTCCCGGGATTCTTTACTATTATGATACATTTGGTAATTCACTTGGCAATTGAGGCTAAAATTGTGGGACGGTACATTATCGCTGAATGCACCCAATTGAGAGGTATGAAGAATATCACTGAATATTTATTATATATCTTTAGTTGTTAAATATTATATCAAACTAATACCATTATTTTATTCCATAGGTATTTGGGTACTTTAAAATCATATGTTCATAATTGTGCATGTCCAGACGGTTCAATAGTAGAAGCATGCATAGCAAATGAGTGTATGTCATTTTGCTCACGATATTTGAAGGGTGGAGATTCAAGGTTTTATTGTTCAAGAAAATGCGGTGATGAAATTGAGCATGAGACTAGTAAAGAAGAATGTCTTTTTTCAACTGTTGGTGAGTCGTACGGTGGAGTAGATGTATTTGAGTTGGATGAGAAAATATGGTTGCAAGCACATCGACATGCACTTTTCAATTGCGAGTCAAAAGTAGTTGAGAATTATAAAAAGTAAGCGTTATATCTATTATTTATTATATGTATATTACTTATTTGATAACAAATTAAATATATGCAAGTTACATGAATAGGAAACATATTGCTGAAATCAAGAGATCACATCGTAAATGTTGTTTGACATAACATCAACTTGATCGTGTGCATTTCAATACATTTCACGAGTGGTTCAAGGAGAAAGTAAGTAGTAGGACTAAGTCATTAGTTATGTTGAATTATTGTCCTTGTACATATGTCCACATTTATAGTTGTATCTTTTATTTGGTTAGGTAAAGGAGTTAGAAGCCACATCTAACATCTTAAAGGATGTTAAAGTCCTTGCACAAGGGGCGAGTTACATTGCGAAAAGATTTAATGCGTTCGATGTAAATAATGGGTATCGGTTTCGAATGAAGCAAAGTGAAGAATTTAAGGTGACACAAAATAGTGGTGTTATGGTCGTTTCAAAGACTGAAAGTTATGCAAGTACAAGTGACAATGCTCCAAAGTCTGCAAATATTACATATTATGGCAGATTGAATGATATTGTGGAGTTAAACTACTACGAAGAATTTAAGGTTGTATTATTTAGGTGTGATTGGGTTGATGTAACCAAAGGTAGAGGAGTTAAGGAAGATGACTTGGGTTTCACACATGTGAATTTCTCACGCCTAACAGACTCTGGCGGTCGAGAACATCATGAGCCCTTTATTTTTGAAGAACAAGCTCAACAAGTAATATTTGTACAAGATCCTCAAGATCATGAATGGTTTGTCCCTAGGTTAATTAAACCTCGAGATATTTTTAATATGGGAGAGAAAAATAGTTTACAGTTTGAGTCATCAATGTAGAGTAATGCCACTGACTTGGCTCTCTTAGAAAATGCTCGTGTTCCAGAGGATGAGTATAATGATTGGGTAAGAAGTGGTGTCGATGGGATAGTAATTGATACAAGCATACATTCTCAAGCTTCTCTAAATGATGGTGAAGCTAATGTTGAGAGAGAAAATGGCATTGAAAATGATTGTGATTCTGAATAAGATAGTTAGAACTTATAGAGTATTTTTCTTGCAAGTGTTATTTAAGAACTTCTAGGGATTATTTTCATGCAGAAATTTGAATAAATATACTTTTTGCTTTCACTTTGAGCCATTTTATAGAAGATGCATGTTAGTCAGCTATGGATTTTCCATGTTTGTATTGGTTGATTTTTGGTTGAATTGAGTAAATTCTTTGTGCTTTCTTTTAGTTATATTTTGCTGATTGTAGCCCTTGTACTGCAATATGCTAAGGTGTTATTATAATTGGACAATAGTTTTTGATGGTGCATCAATTCCTTTTATCTCTTGAACTATCTTTGTCGCAAGGCTTTGTTTGTATGCACGAATTGCTATTCATTAATTTTTCACAGCTTGAGATGAGGACGATGATTCCTCCTATTTTGTGTGTGACCTGTTGATTGATTGGAGTTAATCTGGTACTAGTAAAACTTAATGCAGCTAGATAGTTTCTTTATTTTGAAAACAAGAAGGATGCAAACTAGAGGTCACAACCGACTGGTAGTTGAACAAGATGAAGATGAAGATGAAGATGTGAGACCTTATATTGAGCACTTGATGGATGGTCAAAACTACTCTAGAGCCTAACCATATATTGAGCAGTTGATGGATAGTCAGAACTACTCTGACGCCCAAGCACGTGATGGTCAATCTAATGAGTTGAATAGTTCTGATGGTGGCACTGAGATTCAACATGATGAAGATTCAGGTAATTCTTCTATAGTATTGCAATCTGATTATGTATAACATTAGATGATAGCTTTCATTTGCTAGTATGTGAGAATTTGGCTGAGTTTGTTCTTAACTAAAACAGTTGTTAATGCTTCAGTGGACTACTTTGGCCTTGGTGAATCTTCTGTTAGTTAAGATCTCTGTTAGTTAAAAGCTTTGTTAGTTGTGGACTACTTTGTTGGGTAAAAGGGCCAACTCTCATGTGAAAGATAAGCTCACACACTACATGTAAATGAGTAAGGTTCTGTTAGATGTGTCTGCATCTTTTGGTTGTGTTACAAATTGTGAAACTAACACCACTTCATTATTAGGATCATGTGCTTGATTCCTTTCATATGATAATTCTTGATTTCCTACAACCTTAAATTCAGTTCCAATATGAGCACTTTATTGTAATCCCTTGACATTGTTGTGATATTTATAGTAATACTCCTTCTTTGGTAGTCTATTTCAACAGCGTAATGTTAAAGTATCTGGAGTTAGAATTCTTGAAGTCACCACATTATTCAGATTTTTTTTAATTCTAGGTAATTCAGAAGCAAAAAAGGTTCGTGGGCCTACTTTACTAAAAGATATTTGAAAACTTCCGTCGGGAAGACAGTTGATGTGCCATTTAATAATCGTAACCAAGCTATTGGAAAAGAGGGCCGAAAGCTTGCTAGCTTTCTAGGAATTATTGTCAGAACTCAAGAGCTAACACCTCTACATGTAGATGATTGGAGAAATTTTGACAAAGAGGAAAAGAAGAAATTAGTGGATTTTGTGAGGGTATGGAAAGTCATTATTATTATTATTATTATTATTATTATTATTATTATTATTATTATTATTATTTTGTGAACATGCTATTTATACATGATGTTATCTTCTAAATGTTGGCTTTTATTTTTTCAGAAGAAGTTCTCTATCCCAAAACGTGGAGAAGCGTGAGTCTTAAAGTCACTAGGAAAGAAATAGAAAGATTACAAGTGCGAGTTAAAGGGTGAGTATACGCCAAAATATAAGACTAAAGACGCATTACTAAAAAATAGACCAAGTCGCATACCGAGGGACCAATGGAGTGGTCTTGTCTCTTATTGACTTTCTGATAAAGCTAAGGTATGAACTTTGAAAATTCTCCTAGTCTGCTCATTTTCATAGCATTTTTATTTTAGTTATGCTCAATTTTTATTTATGATTTATAAGATACAGTTTTAATATTTCAATGATAGAGACGTACCCAAGCAAATAGAAACAATAGGGCCAAGCAAACGATGCCTCATACAGGAGGATCCAAAAGTATTGCTACCTTGATGAATGAGCAGGTAAACTTGTAAAAATTACAAACTATAATATCTTAGACCTTTTTTTGTCACACATATCTGATATCATTTTTATTGTATTAGGCTGTAAATGGGATTGAGCCTACACGAGCAGAAATTTTCTTATTAACTTATAAAAAAACGTAAGGATGGTAGGCCACTGGATGATAATTCTGTCAAGACAATCGTAAGATTTATTCTTTCTTTTGTTTTGTTGGTTTGATGACTCCGTCAAACAATGTGCATTTTTTCCTGATCATGAATTTCAAAATTGATTTATTGTGTATTCTATGATCAGGAAATGATAAATGGAAGGATGAGAAATAGTGAGAGATCTACTGAGCAGCCTCCTCATAGTGTTGCTTGGGAAGGCGATGTGTATTCTCTGGTGTTGGAAAATGAAAAAAGTGGGTATGTTCATGGTTTAGGACTTGGTCCAACTCCTTCTATTCTATGGGGTAGTAGGTCTTCCTTAGGAAATATTATTGTAGATGATTCTTCTAATGAGGTTATACAAAGGTTAGAACAAAAAATAATCGAGTTAAAGGAGAAACAAAATAAAGAAATGAATATGATGAAACAAAATCAGGAGATGATGCAATCAGAATTACTCCAAATGAGACAACTCATGCGCAAATATGCTTCCGATGCATCTATGCCTCAAAGTAGCAATGGCACCTCAGGTGAACAGATAACTCCATTTCATAAGTTTTAGACATTTTTAATGAAATTATAATCATATATAAGTATTATTATCTAACATGTTAATATTTATTAGATCCCTGATGCCAATAGTGGACATGAACGAGTACTACAAACATCAAGGATGCCCAGTGTTGCTGAAAATGCTCAACCTTCTCATGATACTACTCATCTTTGTCCTTCGTCGCCATTGTTTGAGTTTTCCTCCTTCGATTTTTATTAATTTGTTGTTGTATTTAGGCTTACCTTGGATGCTTCTTGCTTTTATATTTCCCTCACTGTTGTTGATGTCGCAAAGGTTGTGAGAATTTTTAGAAGTACAAGACACACTAGCATGTGTTGAACATTTCGATTATAGCCTGCCTAGGAGTTTCCTTCTTGTAAACAAGGAAAGAAAGTAGTAGACAAATTTAAATATATTAGCTATGTGTCATTTAAGTTTTTCTTTTTTGATAGGTTTTTAGTTCTATGTCCTGCACTTTTGCGCATAGTTGGCCTTACACTGTTTGCTCCAAAATTCGTGTGACCTCCAGTTGCAAATCGATGAAGTTTTTGCATGAGACCAAACCCAGGATATTGAATTAATGAAATGCATTGGGTTCTTACTCCACACTCCACCCATTATACCCATCTTTTGGCTCCAAAGTCCAGTACCTCGTGAGATTTCCACGCTCAAAATTCCGGGCAGCCATCTCTTGTGTTTCAAATCTTGTGATGCACATGTTGTGGCTGAAATGCCTGTTGTTTGTACCATGATATCCAACACATTAGAGTACTGGATCTTCAGTATTTCATTCCTATGTGTGAGGGCCAAGGCAAGGCTGTCCAGTTCCAGTTTCTCCCTTTCAAACCTTGATTCCAAGCTTGATTTGTTCATATCTTCCTTCCAGTTGTGCTGCATCGCTAAGTCATTCTGAATATTCTTAGAATGCATTCGATAAATTTCCATGTCACTGCATTTTAACTTTACTGCTGCATGACTCTTGAATGATCTCACACCATTGTAGCATTGTTTCCACCAGTGATAACCCATAACTGCTCGATGTAATCCACGTGATCCATGCTTGTGCCTACGTTTAAACTCCTTTCAATGGAATGATCACACAATTCTAGTAGCAAACATTGAACCTCTGTTAAAACAAAGGGCTTGAAAATAGTATCTTTTCCTGCAAAAAGGAAAACATTGTTAAGTAAAAACAAGTGTCTCCATATTCTCCTCCAGTAGGACTTGAATATGAAGACAATAGCTTCCTCTTCCTTTCTTCATTCTCCAAGTTCTGATAATTCCCATCCAAACTATCTCCTTCCACCCTTTATCCGTAAATAGGGGCATTGCAACTTATCACTATTGACCATCCTTTTCCCTTGTACCTCCATTTGCGCAAAATTATTAGCCTTACAATTCCAATTATCCAATGCATAGTTATGACAACACCTCATGATCTCCTTGTTCTCCTCCATCTATGTATTTACTGACCAAGGTGCATCCCATGTACCATCAATCACCTTCTTCATCATTAATGAATCTGTTTGCATTGAGATGTGGGTGTAACCATGCATTGAGTTCATTTGGTCAGTAACTATTTCTGCATCTCCGCTTCTCTGACAAACGATGATGCTACGCCTAGCATCAGGTACTTGGGCTAATAATTCAGCTGAATCAGAACCAGACCATGTCTTGTTGTAAATTGTTGTCGTAACTGGGATTGTCTTGGTTTATGCTTCTAGCTTGTGCATACAATTTTGTATTTTTCCTGCCAAATGTTAGGGACCGAATGTCATCTTAATTGTCTGACGTAACTGCAGTGTCAAAATGTTAGATGGTTGGCACGTGCAAGTTCTTTGAACATTGCATTTAAACCTGTTAGTTGAGCATTACTTTCTCTCAAGCTTACTATCTATTCAGCTTCATTGAGCATTACTTCCTGCTCCCTTAATTCATCTTTGAGTGCTGGTGATCTCGATGTATTCATTGAATTGAATCAATGAGTTGAGTCGAGCTTCTTGATTGAATTCTGGTTTGAATTAAGTGTTGGTTCGACTATCTGCTGCTAAGAAGATTGTTGGATTGAAGAATCAAACTGTTTTTACTAAGCTTCAGTAGGTAGTTGTTGAAGTTTAGGTTCAGAACAAAAGTTTGATCAGCTGAGTTCAGGCTTCTTAATTCTTCAGCAGTTTATTTCTTAATTTGCACCACTGTAGTATCTTAGTAAAGTGTGGACTGTTTTGAGTTGGAAAATGAAATCTCCAAGTGTTTGAACTAAGTTTGGCTACCAGCTGTGCACCAGTCTTATACCAGGCCTTTGATTGAATGAACTTATAGCAGAAGAACTCCCTAGTGCCCCCAACCAGTACCTTGTTTCCATGCTTGTTTCCCATAACACCTTAGTATACTTTAGTGTAGGTGTATAATTGTAACGACCCGACTTGTCATTTTAAGAATGTATGCCTCGTTCAGCGACAAAAGGTCACGAGCAGCTTTGTAATATGCATTATGACCCACGGGTGTGGTCGAGTTCGGTTTTCGGAAGATGTGGAATTAAATTGAAAGAACAATTCTTATTTAGAAGCTTAAATGAAAAGAATTGACCGGAGAGTTGACTTTTGAGCAAACGACACCGGAATAGAATTTTGATGATGTCAATAGCTTCGTATGATGATTTCGGACTTAGGCGTATGTTCGAATTTGGATTTGGAAGTCCGTAGGACAATTCGACACATTTTGGCGAAGGTTGGAAAATAGAAGATTTTTGGAAAGTTCGACCGAAGGTTGAATTTTTTATAACGAGATCGGATTTTGATTCTGAAAATTTGAATAACTTCGTTATGTCATTTATGACTCGTGTCCAAAATTTGAAATCATTGCGGACTCATTTGATATATTTCGGTACGAGTTTTATAAATTAAAAAATGTGAAACTCACAACTCCGAATCGAGGTGTGAATTGTAATTTCGATGTTGTTTGACATGATTTGAAACCCCCGAGTAAGTCTATATTATGTTTAGGGACTTTTTGGTATATTCGAACGGGGTCCCGAGTGCCCCGAGTGTAATTCGGATCTATATCATAGCAAGGTATCAAATGAGGGTGAGTAGAGAGGCAAGAAATGGAAAATAAAACAACTGGGAGTGTGCTAGAGTCAGTGCAACGCGCGGATTATGGCACGCAGCCCTCTCATCATCTTTGAAAACCAGTGCATTATAGAGGTTTGCCACTGGACCTGTCACGCTACCACCTAAAACTTTTCTTTTAAGTACTCATTTCGGGGGTTCATTTCCCCCATTTCACTTGGACGAATTTTGGAGCTCTTCTCCACTCTCTCAAGACCATCAACTCCTCTCTTATTCAAGGTAAGCAATCCCCATTATCTTAGTATGAAATTCCATCATTTCTATACTAGTATTGATGAAATCTAAATATAAAATACTTAGATCTTCAAGAAATTTCTTCAAGAACTCAAAGGAGGGTTTTGCAAGATTTCTTCCAAAACGGTAATCCTATACCCTTAGACTTACATGTACGGATTATTATGGGAATATGAGTATGAATTAAGTATTAGAACTCATGGTATGGTGATTGGAAGCCATAAATTCCCAATTTAAATACATAACCATGGTAAAGATTGAAAGGTGATTAATTGATGTAATTTTGTTGGTTGGGTGTAGATGAATGGTCACGCATGTGATGATTGGAAGTTATAAATTGTTGGTAAATGTTGGTAGTTGGATGAACTAATTCCATGGTTAAGAGATTTAGAGATTTATGCACTCTAGATGTTTGATAAAATACCTAAATGGCTTAAAACCTGGAAATTTTACTAATATTGGGCCAATCGAATTATGTTGATGTAGATGGAATTTGTAAGAGTAGTTGGAGGTTTTAATATCACTAAAGAGCTGAATCAAGAAAGCTCGGTTTGTAGCAATTTTGCCGAAGGATTTGCAAGGAAATATTCATCTGGATTCGAGCCATTCGGAGTGGGATAATCGTGAAAAAAGGCTTACCAGTGGATTGAGTTGCTTGAGGTAAGTATCTTGCCTAACCTTGAGTGGGGGAATTACCCCTTAGGCATCGAGTCTTATGTGCCATTTATGAAATGTAAAAAACCGTGTACGCGAGGTGACGAGTACGTACTCGGGCTTATATGTGCAAATTTTATTGGGTTAAAGTCTTAGGAATTATTGTGTAGTAAATTGGATAATTGTTGGCATTTATTAAATCATCTATTTGCCATGCCTCAATCCTTGTTTGTTTATATGACAATTTGATGTGATTGTTACTTGAATATTTATGTAAATTCCGTGAGTTTGGTGATTTGATATTTTCTGAAAATAATTATATTATGAATTTTTTATCTGCAACTAATTAATGAAATAAGTTAAAACCGAGGCGTTATATAATTATCAAGAATTTGGATTAATAAAGATATTTCCCTATACTGAGTACTTTCCATCTCTGTTGTTATTTTGAGGTGTTATACTCATTGTGTGGAGCCTTGGGCTATTTGTTGTGAAATTAATTGATTTTGTTATATCTTTGGAATTGGTTGTGGCGGCCATTGGGTAAATTGTGATATGAATTGATTTTGTTATGTTGTTGTGATAATATTCCGTGTAAATTGTTGTGTTATTTGAGTTATTATTTTGATGATATAAGGGCGGCATTTCACTGTTGATATTATGTGGGTATAAGGGTGGCATTTCACTGTTGTTATGTGTGTTAGAATATTGTCTGGACGGAGCGACAAGGGTGGCTATAGGAGAGATAAGGGTAGCTATAGGAGCGATAAGGGTGACTATTGATATTGTCAGGGCGGAGGGATAAGAGAGGCTATTATAGGAGTGGTAAGGGTGGCTATAGGAGAGATAAGGGTGGCTATTGTCAGGGATGATATGTGATGATGTGGGGTTATTGCATTGGTAATTTTTATGTGATGTTGTGATTTTCCTTGTGTTTATTTTTATACCTTGTGCAATTTGTCTTGTTGTTGGTCAATTGATAATAGTCTGATCTATGTTGAAATTGGGAGCCTGTGGTTATTGGCAGGCAGATTATGAAATGAAATGTGGGAACGAGGTGCCGTGAGAAAATAATGATGATATTGGCACGTGAACTGTCTGTGCGGTTGTGATATGAAATGTGGGCATGAGGTGCCGTGAGTAAATAATGATGATATTGGCACGTGAATTGTCCGTGCAGTTGTGATATGAAATGTGGGCACGAGGTGCCGTAGTTAAATGATGATGATATTTGGAACGTGAGTTGTCCGTGCGGTTTTGATAGAGAAATTGGTATGAGGTGCCGTGGAAATATGAAAGTGGGTTGATACCTGTATTTTATGATTTTTAAATGTTGTGTCACAGGATGACTTTTATTCGAAAGAGATTTATTTGAAAGAATTTTATTTGAAAGATATTTAATTGAAGGAATTATATTTGAAAGAGATTTGAAAGAGATTTATTTGAAAGTATTATATCCTGAAGATTTCTATTTGAAAAACATATAGGCGAAAGATTTATATTGGAAGGACTTGATTAATTGGTTGCACTTGTATTCATTATTTGTTGCACAATATTTATGGTGTTCTTGTCGCCCTAATGTGTATATCACTGGTTGATTATTGTTGCCATCATTGTTATTTGTTTCCTATTATTTTTTGTATACTATATTGCACAGGTTATTAGACTAGTGAGTGTCTTGGCTGTACCTCGTCACTACTCTACTGAGGTTAGTCTTGATACTTACTGGGTACCGTCTGTGGTGTACTCATACTACACTTCTGCACATTTTTGTGTAGAGCCAAGTATTGAAGATATCGGACTCAGACAGAGTTAGAATGAGATCGCAAGGATTCAAGGTAGAGTTGCTTGGTCGTCGCAGTTCCTTAGAGTTTTTTCATTTTATTGTACTGTTAATTATTATTCAAACATTATTGAGTATTCGATCCTTGAGATTATTTCATGTATTCAGTTAGAGTTCGTGACTCAGTATTACCAGTCTTGGGAGGTTTTTCATATTTGTTTCCGCTGTTGGTTTTGGCACCTGTATTGAATTAAAAAAATGGCTTGAAATGTAATTATAATCGGCTTACCTAGTCTTAGAGACTAAGTTCCATCACGACGCCTGTGGTGAGATTTTTGGGTCGTGACAATATTGTTCCATCATGTTAAATAAATCTGGCCACCTATGAGGGATGTTCTGAATACCTGGCTTCCTTAATTTGATGAGAGACTGCATAGTGGAGGAAATCTGATAAATGACCATGCTGACAGTAGCTTTAAGTTTACTTTATTTTTTCTTTTTCCCTGTTTGTTCTAATCAATTTGGTTGAAATGTTCATATTTTATCTTAGTTGTTTTTGTTTATAGATGTTAGGTGAGGGACTTGGCTAATCTAACAGTGATGGAATCTTCAATATGTTTTTTCACATTATACTTTATTTTTTTGACACAATTATTTTATAATATCAGGTCATACCGTCTGATGTTGGATAATTTAGCGGGTGAAATATTTCAAAAAGGTGAAAAGTTGCGGAAATCATTTGAAGACCATCATTCGTCTGGATTAGTTATATAATAACATTAGCTATTTAGTCTAAACAATATATTTTTATATTTTAAGTTATTGTGATATTAATATTTTCGATTAGTACTTCCTTTTGTTTGTTAAAATTAATGAGATATATTATGTTTTTTTAATTAATATTAATATATTTATTATTTGAGTCATGTTTTGTACGAATGTAGTAGCTATTATTAATTGTGGCTAAACTATTTATAATTGATGTAAAACAATTGCCATTAAAGATTTTGACTTTTAGCAGCAATTTAGTTAAACATATTAGCCATTAGAATGGAAGCTAAAAGGGCAAACTAAGATGTTTTCAGAAGTAATACTATGGCCATTTTAATTGCCACAAAATAATTGTCATTAAAGATGCGAACTTTTAGTGGCAATTATTTTTAATTTAGCGGCTATAAAAAATAGATACTAAAGAAGTATAATTAGCCGTTTGGATTGGATTTAGTAGCCATTATAATTGCCACAAACAATTGCCCTTAAAGATGCAAATTTTTAGCAGCAATTATTTTGAATGTAGCGGCTATAATAATGGACGCTAAAGAAGTATAATTAGCCGTTTGGATTGGATTTAGTAGCCATTATAATTGCCACAAACAATTGCCCTTAAAGATGCAAATTTTTAGCAGCAATTATTTTGAATGTAGCGGCTATAATAATGGACGCTAAAGAAGTATAATTAATCATTTTGGATTGGATTTAGTAGCCATTATAATTGCCGCAAATAATTGCCGTTAAAGATAATAATTTTTAACGGCAATAAAACATACCGTTTACCAACTTTTGCGAGAAAAACCGCTAAAGGCTTTGCCGACCCCGGTTTCAGCGGCAAAAAACTAATGGCCGGTAAAAGATATAGCGGCTATTATTATTTCCGCTAAAGCCATTTTGTATTACCGCCAAAGGTCTTATTTGTAGTAGTGAGGTAGTTGTGTGAACTAAGTGATTCGTCCCAACGATGGATGGTGTGATAACATTCTTAAGGGAATGCGTCCGTTTGTGTGTTTAGGTAACAATAGTAGTAGTAATGAATAAAGAGACCTAATTAAGCCATGCTCGAAGAGTCAATCATACTTCAATTGGCACCAACACACTTAACTATGTACTTATGGTTAGAAACAAGGTTTTTAAAAGAAATAACTCTAGTTAGTGACTTCATGACTCTTGTATTGACTTTGGTAATCATCGAGTGGTTAATTGGACCATAGTGATCTTTAAACTTGAATGTGGTTGTTGTGGGCCCTCGTTGCTATCCTCTTTTACAATCTAGTTGTGTCACGACCCAATTTCACCTATAGGTCGTGATGACGCCCAACACTACAGCTAGGCAAGCCAACAAATAAATTAAACATATATCAATTATTTTCAGAATAATTTTCTAAGTAATTTTATTATTTTACTAGCAATATTAAAGAAATTAGAAAAGATACCGATTAACTTAAATCCAAGAAAATAATACAATTCCAAATTCTACCAATGTGTGTGCCAAGACCTAGTGTCACAAGTGTATAAGCATCTAGTAAATTATACAAAACTCCAAATACTGTCTGAATAAAAATAGACAGAATGAAAAAACAATACAAGGAGAGACACTGGTAGCTGCAGAACGGTTCAGAAAGGCAGCTCACCACTACGCCTCTGGATAACGTGGGTGTAAGATGATATGTCCTCCACTAGTACCTGCCTCAGAGCCTGCACAAAAAGTACAGTAAGTGTAGTATGAGTACGTAAATAACGTGTACCCAGTAAGCATCAAGCCTAATCTCGAAATGGTAGAGACGAGATGGTCGACTTTGACATTCACTAAGGGTCAACAATAATAAATAGAATAAAATAGAATTATTTAAATCAGCATGATTCACAGAGTTAACAATAATTTTATTAAATCAGCAGAAATAATTAAATTCTTTCAATTTCAACAACTTCCAAACCATTAATTAAATTCACAAGCTGCAAATTAAAAACATCGAGGTATCGTGTATTTATTATTATTATTAGGCACGATTTCTGCCGAGGTCGTACGACCCGTTCTAAAGTATCATATACACTGCCAAGGGACGTGTGAAGCGATCCACAGATGCATCTATCCTGTCGAGGCATTCGGCCCGCTCCACAACAAAGGAAGACATTTTCTTATGTACCTCCGGAATGAGAGTATGTTTATTATAAGATATATTCGAGAGGATGAACAATTTCTTTTAACAATTAATTGATTTAAACAGAAATTTAAGCATATGAGATTTTCATCTTTTAATATTTTTCCTTACCAATTCGCAATATATTTCTAATAATTTGATTAAATAAAGAATACAATTTATACACATAATTCATGATTTGAGTCCTAAACTACCCGGACTTTAGCATAAATAGTAGCTACGCACGGACTCTCGTTACCTCGTATATACGTAGCCCCCATAATTAGCAACATTTATTAATTTAATTACCTATGGGGAAATTTTCCTCTCACAAGATTAGACAAGAGACTTACCTTGTCTCAAAGTCCACTTTTCCAATAAAAAATATCGCGAAAACCTCAATTTGATGCCGAAAAATCCGAAACTATCCAAATATTATACAAAATAATTAATACATGTTCAATAATTCGAATTTAGACTATTAAATAAATTACACTAACCAAAAAAGTAAAATATCTAAAATTCATCCCGGGCCCACGTGCCCGGATTCCGAAATTGTTCGGATGAAAACATTACCCATAATCTCAAGAACTCAAATATATAATTTCTATCCAATTCCATAACCATTTTCGTGGTTAAAATCTCATTTTTGTAAAAATCTAGGTTTTTCATCTAAACCTTTGATTTTTAAGATTTACTAGTTATAATCTACCGATAATCTATGTATTTAACTCAAGGTGTGTAGAATTAACTTACCTTCAAGTTGCTAGCTGAAATCCCCTCTCATAAAGCTCCAAAATCGCCCAAGGATGGAAGAAATGAGGTTAAAAATGGTGAAATCCCGTTTTAAGACATTTTGTCTATAACAGTAGGCTCCTTCTTCACGAACACGGTCAGGGCTTCGCGAACGCGAAGGCTTCTGGCTTGCCCTTTCGCGAATGCGTAAGGAAACTTCACCCGGTCACATTCCTCTTTCGCGAACGCGTCGCCTGCCTCGCGAATGCGAAGGGCAAAAATCCAAGGCTTCGCAAATGCGTCGCCTTTCACACGAATGCGAAAGGCAATTGCCCAGTCCTATTTTCCTTCATCGCGAACGCGAGGGAACTCATGCGTTCGCGAAGAAGGAAACCATAACTGGAATTTTCTGGATTTTCTGACTTAGCTTCAGATGGTTCAAAAAACACCCGAGCCCCTCGGGACCCCGTACAAAAGCACCAACAAGTCTGAAATCATAATACGGACCTACTCGAACTCTCGAAATGCGTAAAACAACATTAAATCTAAGAATCATACCCCAAACTAAATTGATTCAAACTTAAGAACTTCAAGTTTTTCAATTTACTTCCAATGCGCCGAAACATACTTAAACTACTCGGAATGACACGAAATTTTGTGTACAAATCTTAAATCACTATACGGAACTATTCCCAAACTCGAAATTCCAAACGGACTTCAATTACTCAAAAACTTACTCCAAACCAAATTTAAAGAACTTTAAACCTTCAAATAGTTAATTTTCACTATTAAGCGCCAAAATGCTCCCGGGTTATCCAAAACCCGATTCAAACATACGCCCAAGTCCGAAATCATCATACGAACCTACAGGACCCGTCAAATATCGATTCCGGGTCGTTTTTTCAAAATGTTGACCGAAGTCAAACTTGACATTTTAAAGCCAACTTAAGGAACCAAGTGTTTCGATTTCAACCCAAACACTTTCAAATCCCGAACCAACCATCCCCGCAAGTCAGAAATCATTAAAAACACATACGGGAAGTTTTATTTTAGGGAACAAGATTCTAAAAGTTAAAATGACCGGTGGGTCATTACATTCTCCACTGTTAAACGAATGTTCGTCCTCGAACGAGTTTAGAATAATACCTGGAGTGCTAAATAAGTGTGGATATTTGCTCTGCATGTCCTCATCGGCCTCCCAGGTCGCTTCCTCGACTGGTTGGCCCCTCCACTGGACTTTTACTGCAGAAATCCTCTTGGACCTCAACTGGCAAACCTGTTTATCAACAATGGCAACTGGCTCCTTTTCATAACCCAAGCTATTATCTAGCTGAACTGTGCTGAAGTCTAACACATGTGATAGGTCAGCATGATACTTCCATAGCATAGATATATGGAAAATCGGATGAACTCTCGATAGACTGAGAGACAATGCAAGCTCATAAGCAACCTCCCCAACTCGTCTCAACACCTCAAATGGGCCTATAAACCTTGGGATCAATTTCCCTTTTTTCCCAAATCTCATGATTCCTTTCATCGGCGAAACTTTCAAGAGAACTTTTTCGCCTACCATAAATGATATATCACGCGCTTTCTGATCCGCACAACTCTTCTGTCAGGGCTGTGCTATACGAATTCGCTCCTGAATCAACTTTAACTTTTCCAAGGCATCCTTCACCAAATCAGTACCATATAACTTAGCCTCACCGGGCTCAAACCATCCAATGGGCGAACGGCATCGCCGACTATATAAAGCCTCAAATGGAGCCATCTCGATGCTGGATTGGTAACTGTTGTTATAAGCAAACTCGGCAAAAGGAAAGAAACGATCCCACTGAACTCCAAAGTCAATCACACATGCCTTGAGCATATCCTCCAAAATCTGAATTGTCCGCTCTGACTACCCGTCGGTCTGCGGGTGAAAGGTTGTGCTGAGTTCTACACGGGTCCCCAACTCACTCTGTACTGCTCTCCAGAAATGTGAAGTAAACAGGGGACCTCTATATGATATGATGGAAATTGACACACCGTGCAACCGAACTATCTCCTAAATATAAATATGAGCCAACCTCTCTGAAGTATACGTAGTCACAACTGGAATAAAGTGTGACGACTTGGTCAACCTGCCGACAATGACCCAAACTACATCAAACTTCCGCAAGGTCCGCGGCAACCCAACTACAAAGTCCATAGTGAAACATTCCCATTTCCACTCTGGTATAGTCATCTGCTGAAGTAGGCCACCTGGCCTCTGGTGCTCATATTTAACTTGCTGGCAATTCAGACACCTAGCTACATACTCAACTATGTCCTTCATTCGTCTCCACCAATAATGCTGCCTCAAATCATGATACATCTTCGTAGTACCTAGATGAATAGAATACCGAGAAGTGTGTGCCTCCTCTAGGATCTTTTTCCTCAGTCCATCCACATTAGGAATACATAGACGATCTTGGAGTCTCACAACACCATCCCACCAATAGTAACTTTCTTGGCACCACCTCGTAGTACCGTTTCTCAAAGAACCATTAAGCGTGGATCATCATACTAGCGAGCCTTGATCTGTTCAAATAGTGAAGACTGGGCCACAACACATGCAAGAACTCGGCTGGGCTCTGAAATATCTAGTCGTACAAGTCTGTTAGCCAAGGACTGAATATCCAAAGCTAATGGCCTTTCCTCTGCTGAAATGAAAGCCAAACTACCCATTTATCCGCCTTTCTACTCAAGGCGTCTACAACTACATTTGCTTTGCCCGGATGATACAGGTTAGTAATATCATAATCTTTTAATAACTCCAACTATCTACGCTGCCTCAAATTTAGGTCCCTCTACTTGAACAAATGCTGCAAACTACGATGATCAGTATAAACTTCACATGACACCCCATAAAGATAATGCCTCAAACTCTTAAGAGCGTGAACAATCGCAGCTAACTCCAAATCATGTACTGGATAATTCTTCTCGTGGGGCTTCAGCTGACGTGAAGCATATGCAATAACTCGCCCTTCCTGCATCAATACACAACCCAAGCCAATGTGTGAAGCGTCACAATACACTGTATACATTCCCAAACCGGAAGGCAACCCTAACACTGGTGCTATAGTCAATGCTGTCTTGAGCTTCTAAAAGCTCGTCTCACAATCATCGGACCATCGGAATGGAGAACCATTTTGGGTTAATTTGGTCAGAGGTGCTGTAATAGATGAAAAACCTTCCACGAACCGACGATAATAACCTGCTAAACCCAGAAAACTACTGATCTCAGTCGCCGAAGTGGGACGATGCCAATTCTGAACTGCCTCAATCTTTTTGGGATTGACCTTAATACCCTCACCTGATACGATATGCCCCCAAAAAGCTATAGACTCTAGCCAGAACTCACATTTGGATAACTTAGCATATAGCTTTTGTTCCCGCAATGTCTGAAGCACTACTCACATATGCTGCTTGTGCTCCTCCTTACTGCGCGAGTAGATCAAAATGTCATCAATGAAGACAATGACAAACGATATATGGCCTGAATACCTTGTTCATCAGATCCATAAACGTTGCCGGGGCATTAGTTAAACTGAAGGACATCACCAGAAACTCATAATGACCATATCTAGTCCGGAAAGTAGTCTTCGGAATATCCGAATCCCGAATCTTAAATTGATGGTACCCGACCTCAAGTCGATCTTAGAGAACACCCTAGCACCCTGGAACTGGTCAAATAGATTATCAATACACGGCAACAGGTACTTGTTCTTAATAGTGACTTTGTTCAATTTGCGATAATCAATACACATCCGCATTGTTCCATATTTCTTCTTCACAAATAATACCGGTGCGCCCCAAGGCGATACACTGGGTCTGACGAACCCTTTGGCTAATAACTCCTCAAGCTGTTCTTTCAACTCTTTCAACACTTTTGGAGGCATGCGATATGGTGGGATAGATATAGGCTGGGTATATGAAGCCAAATCAATACAGAAATCAATATCACGATCAGGTGGCATGCCTGGAAGATCTGAAGGAAATACATCGGAGAACTCCCGAACTACAGGCACGAAATCAATAGCCAGAGTCTCTGCAGTAGTATCCCGAACATAGGCTAAATAAGCCAAACAACCCTTCTCAACCATGTGTTGAGCCTTCATAAAAGAAATAACCCGATTAAATGAACTAACAGACGAACCATTCCACTCCAGCCTAAGCAACGCTGGAATAGCCAAGGTAACAGTCTTGGCATGACAATCTAGAATAGCATGATATGGAGATAACTAGTCTATGCCCAGAATAATTTCAAAGTCAGTCATCTCAAGCAGTAGAAGATCTGCTCTAGTTTCAAAACCACAGAATGTAATAATACAGGACCGGTAAATCCGGTTCACAACAACAAAATCTCCCACGGGAGTGGACACATAAACATGGGTACTCAAGGACTCACGAGAAACACCCAGGAATTGAGCAAATAGAGATGACACATATGAATACGTAGATCCTGGATCAAATAATTGTCACGACCCAAAATTCTAACATGTCGTGATGGCGCCTATCTCGATACTAGACAAGCCGAAAATCTCAATAAACTACAATTTCTTTTTAAGTATGAAAATATAATATTTAAATATAATACATAATTCCACAAATACTGATACGAACACTCACCAAAATCTGGTGTCACTGAGTACATGAGCATCTAATATGGATACAAGTCAAAAGTAAAATGTCTATAATAGTCTAAGACCAAATACAGTAAACAAGGAGATAGGGAAGGAGAGACAAGGTCTGCGAAACACGGCAACTACCTCTGAATCTCCAGAAAATCAGCTGTGCAGAAGAATCAACACCTGCGATGTCCAGGAATACCTGGGTCTGCACACGCAGTGCAGGGTGTAGTATAAATACAACTAACTCAGCAAGTAATAATAATACATAAGGAACTGAAGATAATGACGAGCTACACAGTTACAGTTCATTTCCAGTAATTCCAGCAAAGAATAGACATGTTTTCAAATTTGACAGTTTAAGTCAAATCAATTTTATACTGTTCAAGTTCATGTAATTCGGATATAAAATCTTTCAGAGAATTTCACAACAATGACAGATAGCAACTAAGTGCAACAACAAATGAAAAGCAAGTACAGTCTCTCAGGCCAACAATCACTCCACTCGTCACAACAACTCATCCACTCGGCTCTCAGCCCCTCAGCACTCACACTCAATGGGTACCCGCGCTCATTGGGGATGTACAGACTCTGGAGGGGCTCCTACAGCCCAAGCGCTATAATCTGCACGGACAACTCACGTGCCATAATATAAGTATCTGGATCCGCATGGCCAACTCACGTGCTATAGTATAATATAAAGATCCGCACGGACAAGTGACGTGTTGCACGGCCAACTCACGTGCTATGGTATAATATTTCACAATCAGGCCCTCGGCCTCACTCAGTCATAAATCTCTCCAGTCTCCCGGGCTCTCCACAATCATAAAATCAGCCCAAACAATAATGATATGATACATCAATAATAAACAATAGAGACTGAGATAAAATAATCAAGTAATTGTGAATGAGTACAAAACAGCAATTTAAGCAGATAATTCACAGGTACACGACCTTTGTGGGTCCCGACAATACCAACATATAGCCTAAACATGGTTTCTAGCATGACTTATAGTCAAGTTTCCACAACATATAGAGAGCACATAACTATCAACAAGTTATTCAGCTTGACAGTTTCTCCGGGACGGACCAAGTCACAATCCCCTCGGTGCACACCCACACTCCCATCACCTAGCATGTGCGTCACCTCCAAAATAATTACATGATATAAAATTTCGGAGTTTCATACCCTCAGGACCAGATTTAAAACTGTTGCTTACCTCAGAGCGTGAAATTCTTTACTCTGCTATGTCTTTACCTCGCAAATCGGCCTTCGAATGCCTCGAATCTAGTCACAAATAATTCATTTCAGTCAATAAAATTTATTTGAATTAATTCTATATGAAAATTTATTATTTCATAAAATTTTGAATTTTAGCTCAAAAATCGCCTGTGGGGACCACGTCTCGGAACCTGACAAAAGTTACAAAATCCGAAAGATCATTCAACCACGAGTCTACCCATACCAATTTTACCAAAATCCGACCTCAACTCGACCTTCAAATCTACAAATCTTATTTCCAAATTTCTAAGTTCCAATCTCCGATTTACACCTCAAAATCATGTAATCTAGTCGGATTATTCGATGATAATTCAATATTATGGAGTAGAAATGATCACAAGGGACTTA
>AWOL01S0022851.1:45921-74333 GCA_000715115.1 Nicotiana otophora
GTAGAAATGATCGCAAGGGACTTACCTCAAGTTTTCCTTGAAAATCTATCAAAACTCGCCTCTCCTCAAGCTCCAATTTGTCAAAAATGGCGGATAGGACGAAATCCATGCTTTATAATTCTGCCCAGACAGCCTCGGTTCTGCCTCGATCTTGGCTTTCGATCGTGGTCCTCCATCCTGGGTCTCGATCCTAGGCCTCGATCCTGGGCCTCGATTCTGACCTCGATTCTGACCTCGATCGTGGCCCTTGATCGTGGCCCTTGACCCTGGGCTCGATCGTGGCTTCCATCCTGATCCTCGACCTTGCTTTCGATCATGGCCCTCGACTCTGGGCTCGATCGTGGCTTGCTTCTGGGCTCGAATATGGGCTCGATTTCTGGCAGAAGAAATTTCCAGCATAAGGAAATTGCATCAGTTGTTGTAGTTCAATTTTTGATCCGTTAACCATCCGAAACTCACCCGAGACCCTCGGGACCTCAACCAAATATACCAACAAGTCCTAAAACATCATACGAACTTAGTTGAATCCTCAAATCACCTCAAACAATGCTAAAACCATGAATTACGCCCCAATTTAAGCCTAATGAACTTTGAAATTTTAAATATCTACAAATGACTCCGGAACCTGTCAAATCATGTCCGATTAACCTCAAATTTTGTACACAAGTCATAAATGACATAACAGAGGTATTCCTATTTTCAGAATCGGATTCCGACCCCGATATCAAAAAGTCAACCCCTCGATCAAACTTTTCAAAAATTCAACTTTCGGCATTTCAAGCCTAATTCCACTACGTACCTTCAAATAATTTTTCGGACACTCTCCTAAGTCTAAAATCACCATACGGAGCTATTGGAATCATCAAAATTCAAATCCGAGGTCGTTTACACATAGGTCCATATCCGGTCCACTTTTCTAACTTAAATTTTCAATTATGAGGCTAAGTTCTCATTTCACTTTAGATTCCTTCCGGACCCGAACCCACTAATCCGGTAAGTCATAAAACAACTATAAAGCATAAATTAAGCAGTAAATGGGGGAACGGTGTTATAATACTCGTAACAACCGGTCGGATCGTTACATTCTCCCCCTTATAAATAAATGTTCGTCCTCGAACGGGTTTAGATTAATACCTGGAGTCTCAAATAAGTGTGGATATTTGCTTCGCATCTCCTGCTCAATCTCCCAAGTAGCTTCTCCGGCTGGATGGGCTCTCCACTTCACTTTCACTGATGCTATGCTCTTTGACCTCAGTTTTCTAACCTGCCGGTCTAAAATAGCCATCAGCTCCACATCGTAAGTCAAATTACCGCTCAGTTGTACTGTATTGAAACCCAGAATATGAGACGGATCCCCGGCATACTTTCGGAGCATGGATACATGGAACACTTGATAGACTAGGTGGCAAAGCAAGTTCATAAGCCGCCTCTCCAATTTTCTTAAGTATCTCAAAAGGCCCAATATACCGAGGGCTCAACTTGCCTTTCTTCATGAAACTCAACACACCCTTCATGGGTGAAATCTTGAGCAGAACCTCTCCCCAACCATGTAAGTAACATCACGGACCTTCCTGTCGGCATAACTCTTCTGTCTAGACTGCATCGTGCGAAGTCATTCCCAAATCACTTTGACCTTCTCTAAAGCATCTTGAACCAAGTCAGTACCCAATATTCTAACCTCACCCGGCCCAAACCAACCCACCGGAGACCGACACCATCTCCTATATAAATCTTCATACGGAGCCATCTGAATGCTTGACTGGTAGCTATTATTGTAAGCAAACTCCATGAGTGGCAGAAATTGATCCCAAGAACCCCCAAATCAATGACACAAGCGCACAACATATCCTCTAATATCTGAATAATGCGCTCGGATTGTCCGTCCGTCTGAGGGTAAAATGTTGTACTCAACTGAACTCGTGTGCCCAATTCTCGCTGCACTGCTCTTCAAAACTGTGATGTAAACTGTATGTCCCTATCTGAAATGATGGACACTGGCACACCGTGTAGGCAAACAATCTCGCGAATATAAATCCCAGCCAACCGCTCCGAAAAATAATTAGTACCAACTGTAATAAAATGCGTAGATTTGGTCAACCGATATACTATCACCTAAATAACATCAAATTTTCTCAAGGTCTGTGGGAACCCAACTATGAATTCCATGGTAATACGCTCCCATTTCCACTCCGGAATTTCAAGTCTCTGAAGTAATCCTCCTGGTCCTATGCTCGTACTTTACCTGTTGACAATTTAAACACCGAGCAAACCCAATTATATCTTTCTTCATCCGCCTCCACCAATAGTGCTGCCTCAAATCCTGATACATCTTCGTGGCACCTGGATGAATGGAATACGACGAACTGTGATCTTCCTGGAGAATCAACTCACGCAAACCATCTACATTAGGCACACATAGCCTGCCCTGCATCCGTAATACACCATCATCTCCAATAGTGACTTCCTTGGCATCGCCGTGCTGAACCGTGTCCTTAAGGACAAGCAGATTTGGATCATCATACTAGCGCTCTCTGATGCGATCATATAAAGAAGATCGAGAAACCACACAAGCCAAAACTCGATTCGGCACGGAAACATCCAATCTAACAAACTAGTTGGCCAAGGCCTGAACATCCAATGCTAAAGGTCTCTCTGCTACCGGTAAGTATGCTAAGCTGCCCAAACTCTCCGCCTTACGACTCAAGGCATAGGCGACCATATTGGCCTTTCCGGGATGATAGAGAATGGTAATGTCATAATCCTTAAACAACTCTAACCACCTCCGCTGCCGCAAATTAAGATCCTTCTGTTTAAATAAATATTGTAGTCTCTAATGATCGGTATATACCTTACGCTAGACATTGTACACGTAATGCTGCCATATTTTTAAGGCATGAACAATAGTTGCTAACTCAAGATCGTGGACTGGATAATTCTTCTCATGTACCTTTAACTGTCTGGACGCATAGGCAATCACCCTACCATCTTGTATAAGCACTGCGCCGAGACCAATACGCGGCGCGTCACAATACACAAATATAAGACTCTGAACCTGTAGGCAACACCAATACTGGAGTTGTAGTCAAAGTTGCCTTGAGCTTTCGAAAGCTCTCTTCACACTCATCCGACCACCTGAACGGAGCACCTTTCTGGGTTAATTTAGTCATAGGCGATGCAATAGACGAGAATCCCTCCACGAAACGACGATAATAACTGACCAAGCCGAGAAAACTCCGAATCTCAGCAACTGAAAATGGCCTGGGCCAACTCTGAACTGCCTCTATTTTCTTTGGATCCACCTTAATTCTTTCACTGGACACTATATGTCCCAAGAATGCCACCAAACTAAGCCAGAACTCGCACTTAGAGAATTTGACATAAAGTCTTTCCTCTCTTAGCCTCTATAATACAATACCCAAGTGTTGTGCATGTTCCTCCTGGCTACGAGAGTACACCAGAATAACATCAATAAATACCACGACAAATAAATCAAGATATGGCTGGAATATACTATTCATCAAATACATAAATGCTGTTGGGCATTGGTTAGCCCAAAAGACATCACAAGAAATTCACAGTGGCTATAACAAGTCCTGAATGCCGTCTTTAGAATATCCGAATCCCGAATTTTAAACTAGTGATACCCAGACCTCAAATCAAGTTTGGAGAACACTCTCGCTCCCTAAAGCTGGTCAAATAAGCCATCAATACGCGGCAAAGGATATTTATTCTTGATTGTAACTTTGTTCAATTGCCTATAATTAATGCACATCCGCATAGTACCATCTTTCTTTTTCATAAACAAAACCGGTGCACCCCAAGGTGACACACTAGGCCTAGTAAACCCCTTTTTAAGGAGTTCCTGAAGTTGCTCTTTCAATTCTTTTAACACAGCTGGTGCCATACAATACGGAGGAATAGAAATGGGTTTAGTGCCCTGCATCAAGTCAATACCAAAATCAATATCCCTGTTGGGTATCATACCCGGTAGGTCTGAAGGAAATACATCCGAAAAGTC
This sequence comes from Nicotiana otophora, assembly GCA_000715115.1. Lineage (NCBI taxonomy): Eukaryota > Viridiplantae > Streptophyta > Magnoliopsida > Solanales > Solanaceae > Nicotiana > Nicotiana otophora. The sequence continues at coordinate 49,940 of AWOL01S0022851.1, forward strand.
TCACATGACCGGTACTGAATCAATAATAGGAGTATCTGCATCAACATCCCTTACAAAGGCCAAATATGACAGATATCCCTTTCTAACCTTACGTTGGGCCTTCAAATAAGAAATTACCCTGATAGGAACAAAATCTAGAGAACCTCTCTATACAACCTTTGGAAACCCCGGCATTATCAACGTCACGATTTTTACATGACAGTCTAGAATAGCATGACATGGAGACAACAAATCCATACCCAGGATTACATCGAAATCAACCATACCAGTAATAAGAGATCAACTCTAGTCTCCAGTTCCCCAATAGTTACCACACACGACCGATACACACGACCCACAGTAATAATATCGCCCACCGGTGTAGATACACAAACAAGTGAAACTAAGGACTCACATGGCATATCCAGATAATGGACAAAATACGATGATACATATGAATAAGTGGAATCAGGGTCAAATAATATAGAAGCCTCCCTGTGGCACACTGAAACAATACCTGTGAGGCAACAGCATCTGGCTTGGCAGGAAAAGCATAGAATCGAGCCTGCCCGCCACCTGATCGGCCTCCCCCTCTTGGGAGACCCCTAGTTGTCTACCCCCACCCCAAGCTGGCTGGGTGGGTGGTAGAACTGCTGGTGCTGGTGCCGTCAGTTGAGGACTCTACTGTGGAGCCCCACTCAATAGCCTAGGACACTCTCTCTTGAAATGACCAATTTCTCTGCATTCTAAACAACCCCTCCTCTGATGGAACTGTTGCTCCTGATAACCTGAGGAATTACCTACAGAAGCCTGAGTGGATAAAACATGATGAGAACTCTATGTTGGTAGTGCACTGAATGAAAATTGGCATGAGTCAGCACTGTAAGAACCGTGGCTAGCTGATGCACCATGATGAACTGGACGACCCGTCTAAGCGTGTTTGTAAGAACGACCCCTACCGCGGTAAAACTGACCCCCTGAAGGAACACCGTTGTAATCACTTAGAACACGAGGCCTCTTATACTCTCTCTCTCTCTCCACGTTCCTGGTTGCGAACCATCTCTATCTGCCGAGCAATGTCCACTACCTCATCAAAAGAAGCACCATATACCCTCTCCCTAATCATAAGTAACTGCAGCTGATATGTGAGTCCATCAATGAACCTCCTAATCCTCTCCCTATCAGTGGGAACCAACCATACTGCGTGATGAGCCAACCCAAAAAATCTCATCTCATATTGCGTCACGGACACATCACCCTGGCAAAGCTGCTCAAACTATCTGTGCAACTCTCTGCGGGACTGAGCACAAACTTCTCCAAAAAGACCACGGAGAACTGCTACCAAGTAAGGGGTGTTGCGCCAACAGGCCTACGCCTCTCGTAAGTCTTCCACCATCTGAGTGCAGCACCAGAAAACTGAAAAGTAGTGAATGAGACCGCACTTGTCTCCAGAATACCTGCTGTCCGAAGCATCCGTTGACATCTATCCAGAAAACCCTGAGCATCCTCTGACTCAATACAGCTAAATGGTGGAGGTCAAAGCTCTCAAATCTCTCAAGTCTCCTCTGCTCATCATCTGCCATAACAAGAACTACTGGGGCTTGAACAGCTGCAACCAGCTGGGCTGGTAGTGCCCCCGGTATCTGAAGTCCCTGTACTACCTGGTCTGGAGTACGGGCAACAGGGTTATGAGTACCTCCCCCGGCCTAAGAAATGGCAGGTGCGGCCTGAGCCGAAACCACCTGAGCCAGACCAATATAAACTGCCAATATCTGGGCCAAAGTCTCCTGAAGTCCTGGAATCTCAATGGGCATAGCTGGTGCCTGAGCTGATCCTGTCGGCTCAGCTATATCTGGAATCTGCTCCTGAGCTGGAGCGACTGGTGGTACTACAGGTGCTGGTCCAACTGTGGTACGAGCTACACCTCGACCTCTACCTCAACCCTGACCTCTACCACGGCCCCGGCCTCTTGCGGCCCTAACTTGTGGCACTGGTGGCTGACCATCCGATTAGGTAGTACGTGTCCTCACCATCTGTGAGAGAATAGAATAATATAAATTTAGTTTCCAGAATCAACAAATTCGCACGACAGAATACAAGAAAGTGAAGTTTTCCTAAGGATTCTGCAGCCTCTCGAAGATAAGTACAAATGTCTCTGTACCGATCCGCAAGACTCTACTAAACCTGCTCATGACTCGTGAGACCTATGTAACCTAGTGCTCTGATACCAACTTGTCACGACCCAAAATCCTAACCTGTCGTGATGGCGCCTATCTCGATACTAGGCAAGCCGAAAATCTCAATAAACCATAATTTCTTTTAAGTTAGAAAATATAATATTTAAATATAATACATAATCCCACAAATACTGATACGAACACTCCCCAAAATCTGGTGTCATTGAGTACATGAACATCTAATATGGATACAAGTCAAAAGAAAAATGTCTATAATAGTCTAAGACCAAATACAGTAAACAAGGAGATAGGGAAGGAGTGACAAGGTCTGCGAAACACGGCAGCTACTTCTGAATCTCCAGAAAATTAGTTGTGCGGAAGAATCAACACCCGCTATGTCCAGGAATACCTGGGTCTGCACACGAAGTGTAGGGTGTGGTATGAGTACAACCAACTCAGCAAGTAACAATAATAAATGAGGAACTGAAAATAATGACGAGCTACACAGTTACAGTTCATTTCCAGTAATTCCAGCAAAGAATAGACATGTTTTCAAATCTGACAGTTTAAGTCAAATCAATTTTATATTGTTCAAGTTCATGTAATTCGGATATACAATCTTTCAGAGAATTTCACAACAATGATAGATAGCAACTAAGTGCAACAAAAAATGAAAAGCAAGTACAGCTTCTCAGGCCAACAATCACTCCACTCATCACAACAACTCATCCACTCGGCTCTCAGCCCTCAGCACTCACACTCAATGGGTACTCGCGCTCACTAGGGGTGTACAGACTCCAGAGGGGCTCCCACAGCCCAAGCGCTATAATCTGCACGGACAACTCACGTGCTGCACGGACAACTCACGTGCCATAATAAAAGTATTTGGATCCGCACGGCCAACTCGCGTGCTTCATGGCCAACTCACGTGCTATAGTATAATATAAGGATCCGCACGGATAACTCACGTGATGCACGACCAACTCACGTGCTATAATATAATATAAAGATCCGCACGGATAACTCACATGCTACACGGCCAACTCACGTGCTATGGTATAATATCTCACAATCAGGCCCCCGACCTCACTCAGTCATAAAGCTCTCTAGTCTCTCGGGCTCTCCACAATCATAAAATCAGCCCAAACAACAATGATATGATACATCAATAATGAACAATAGAGACTGAGATAAAATAATCAAGTAGTTGTGACTGATTATAAAACAATAATTTAAGTAGATAATTCACATGTACATGACCTCTATGGGTCCCAACAATACCAACATATAGCCTAAACATGGTTTCTAGCATGACTTATAGTCAAGTTTCCACAACACATAGAGAGCACATAAATATCAACAAGTTATTCAGCTTTACAGTTTCTCCGGGACGGACCAAGTCACAATCGCCTCGGTGCACACCCACACGCCCGTCACCTAGCATATGCGTCACCTCCAAAATAATTACTTGACACAAAATTTTGGAGTTTCATACCCTCAGGACCAGATTTGAAACTGTTACTTACCTCAGAGCGTGAAATTCTTTACTCTGCTATGTCTTTACCTCGCAAATCGGCCTACGAATGCCTTGAATCTAGTCACAAATAATTCATTTAAGTCAATAAAATTTATTGGAATTAATTTCATATGAAAATACAATTTTTCATAAAAATCCGAATTTTAGCTCAAAAATCGCCTATGGGGCCCACGTCTCGGAACCTGACAAAAGTTACAAAATCCGAAAGCACATTCAACCACGAGTCTACCATACCAATTTTACCAAAATCCGACCTCAACTCAACCCTCAAATCTATAAATCTTATTTCCAAATTTCTAAGTTCCAATCTCCGATTTACACATCAAAATCATGTAATCTAGTTGTATTATTATGATAATACAATATTATGGAGTAGAAATGATCGCAAGGGACTTACCTCAAGTTTTCCTTGAAAATCTATCAAAACTCGCCTCTCCTCAAGCTCCAATTTGTCAAAAATGTCGAATGGGACGAAATCCCTACTTTATAATTCTGCCCAGATAGCCTCGGTTTAGACTCGATCTTAGCTTTCGATCGTGGTCCTCGATCCTGGGTCTCGATCCTAGGCCTTGATTCTGACCCTCGATCCTGGCCTTGACCCTGGGTTCGATCGTGGCTTCCATCTTGATCCTCGACCCTGCTTTTGATCGTGGCCCTCGACTCTGGGCTCGATCGTGGCTTGATTTTGGGCTCGAATATGGGCTCGATTTCTGGCAGAAGAAATTTCGAGCAGAAGGAAATTGCACCGCTGTTGTAATTCAATTTTTGATCTGTTAACCATCCGAAACTCACCCGAGACCCTCGGGACCTCAACCAAATATACCAACAAGTCCTAAAACATCGTATGAACTTAGTCGAATCCTCAAATCACCTCAAACAATTCTAAAACCATGAATTACACCCCAATTTAAGCCTAGTTAACTTTGAAATTTCTAATTTCTACAAATGACTCCAGAACCTGTCAAATCACGTCCGATTTACCTCAAATTTTGCACACAAGCCATAAATGACATAATTGAGGTATTCCAATTTTCAGAATCTGATTCCGACCTCGATATCAAAAAGTCAATCCCCCGATCAAACTTCCCAAAAATTCAACTTTCGATATTTCAAGCCTAATTCCACTACGGACCTTCAAATAATTTTTCGGACACGCTCCTAAGTCCAAAATTACCATACGGAGCTATTGGAACCATCAAAATTCAAATCTGAGATCGTTTACACATAGGTCCATATCCGATCCACTTTTCTAACTTAAATTTTCAATTTTGAGGCTAAGTGTCTCATTTCACTCCGGATTCCTTCCGGACCCGAACCCACTAACCCGGTAAGTCATAAAATAACTATAAAGCATAAATTGAGTAGTAAATGGGGGAACGGGGTTATAATACTCAAAACGACTGGCCGGGTCATTACAATAATACTGAGGCATCTTTTTCGCAAACAGAAGTAATACCTGTAATCATGGCATCTGAGACCTCTGCATCTGGTCTGACCGGAAAAGCATAGAACCAAGCTGGAGCGCCAACTGGATGGCCTCCACCTGGCTGACCTCCACCTCTTGGACGCCCCCTACCCACCTGTCCTCCACCTCTTGGTGGTCGGACGACTGGTGGAGCAACTGGTCCGGTAATCATAGGCTACTGACCATGCTGCACTAGTTTACCCCGAAGCCTGGGGTAGAATCTCCGTTTGTGATTGGGATCCCCGCACTCGTAACAACACTTCGGTGCGATGGGTTGCTGACTAAGTGTCTGGCCCTGGGGACCTAAATACCCACTGGAAGGGCCCTAAATAGCTGGTGGGCGATAAGAACTCTCCGGTATAACACTGAGATAAGGTCGAACTGACCTCTGCCCCCAGATGGAGCACCTCTGAACTCTCCAGAATATCTAAACCGCTTATCTCTCATAACCTGCTATCGGCTTCGCTGACGCACACCCTCAATCCTCTAGGCTATCTCCACGGCTAGCTGATAAGAAGTACACATCCCAACCTCTCGAGCCATAGTGGCTTGAATGCCAGTATATAAACCCGCAACAAACCTCCGCACTCTCTCCGCCTCAGTAAGGATTATCATAAGTGCATGGCGAGATAACTCAGAAAATCTTGCCTCATAATCGGTCACTGACATCTGACCCTGCCGGAGCTGCTCAAACTGAAACCTCAACTCTTCCCTCTGGGAGGGTGGAATATACATGTCCAGGAAGATACGGGTGAACCTGTCCTAAGTCATGGGAGAAGAATCTGCTGGTCTGCCAAGGATATAAGACTTCCACCATCTATGGGCTCTTCCCTCTAGCTGAAAAGTAGTAAAGTCTACCTCATGAGACTCCAATATTCTCATATTGTGCAGTCTGTCCCTGCACCGCTCAATGAAGTCCTGGGGATCTTTATGTCGCTCACCCCCAAAGACAGGAGGATGTAGTCTAGTCCATCTGTCCAATAGTTTCTGCGGATCAGCGGCTGCAACTGGCCTGGGCTCAGGTGTAGCTGTTGCCACTAGCTGGGCTTCACCCATGGGTAGTGCACCCTGGGTCTGATATACAGCAGCTGCCTGCCCGTGAGCCTGTGCGATCGGAGTCTGTGCTCCCCCGCCCACCTGAGATATGGCTGGGTCTACCGAAAATAAACCGGCCTGAGTCATAGTGTCCATGAACCGCAACATACGACCCATAACATCCTGGAATCCTGGTGCAAATGTGAAATCCACCGGAGCTGGCTCCGCCACAGGCATTTCACCTTGCCTTTTCAATAATGGGATCCTCTGTTGGACCCATTGGTGGCATAACTGGAACAGTCCTGGGATGTTCTCTACCACGGGCTGGAGCCCTCCCCCGGCCTCTGCCTCGCCTCTAGTAACTGGGGGAGTAGCTCTTCCCTGGTCTGGAGCCTCATTCGAGCGCGTTCTCTCTATCTGTGAGAGAGTAAGAGAAAGATATTTAGTACTACATCAATTGCACGATGGAAGATGAAGAAAGGTAGTTTCCTAATACCCTATAGCCTCTCGAAGATAAGTGCAGACGTCTCCATACCGATCCGCAAGACTCTATTAGGCCTGCTCATAACTTGTGATACCTATGTGAACCTAATGCTCTGATACCATATTTTTACGACCCAATTTCACCTATAGGACGTGATGGCGCCCAACACTACAGCTAGGCAAGCCAACAAATAAATTAAACATATATCAATTATTTTCAGAATAATTTTCTAAGTAATTTTATTATTTTACTAGAAATATTAAAGAAATTAGAAAAGATACCGATTAACTTAAATCCAAGAAAATAATACAATTTCAAATTCTACCAATGTGTGTGCCAAGACCTGGTGTCACAAGTGTATGAGCATCTAGTAGATTATACAAAACTCCAAATACTGTCTGAAAAATAGACAGAATGAGAAAAAAATACAAGGAGAGACACCGGTAGCTGCACAACGGCTCAGAAAGGCAGCTCACCACTACGCCTCTAGATAACGTGGGTGTAAGATGATAGGTCCTCCACTAGTACCTGCCTAAGATCCTGCACAAAAAGTGCAGCAAGTGTAGTATGAGTACGTAAACAACGTGTACCCAGTAAGTATCAAGCCTAATCTCGAAGTGGTAGAGACGAGATGGTCGACTTTGACACTCACTATGGGTCAACAATAATAAATAGAATAAAATAGAATTATTTAAATCAGCATGATTCACAGAGTTAACAATAATTTTTTTAAATCAGCAGAAATAATTAAATTCTTTCAATTTCAACAACTTCCAAACCATTAATTAAGTTCATAAGCTGCAAATTGAAAACATCGAGGTATCGTATATTTATTATTATTATTAGGCACGATTTCTGCCGAGGTCGTACGACCCATTCCAGAGTGTCGTGTACACTGCCGAGGGACGTGCGGCGCGACCCATAGATACATCTATCCTGCCGAGGCGTTCGGCCCGCTCCACAAGAAAGGATGACATTTTCTTATGTACCTCCGGAATGAGAGTATGTTTATTATAAGATAAATTTGAGAGGATGAACAATTTATTTTAACAATTAATTAATTTAAACAGAAAATTTAAGCATATGAGATTTTCATCTTTTAATATTTTTCCCTAACAATTCGCAATATATTTCTAATAATTTGATTAAATAAAAAATACAATTTATACACATAATTCACGGTTTGAGTCCTAAACTACTTGGACTTTAGCATAAATAGTAGCTACGCACGGACTCTCGTCACCTCGTGTGTACGTAGCCCCCACAATTAGCAATATTTATTAATTTAATTGCCTATGGGAAAAATTTTCCCTCACAAGATTAGACAAGAGACTTACCTTGTCTCAAAGTCCATTTTTCCGATCAAAAAAGTCACGAAAACCTTAATTCGATGCCGAAAAATCCGAAACTATCCAAATATTATACAAAATAATTAATACATGTTCAATAATTCGAATTTAGGCTATTAAATAAATTATCCTAACCAAAACAGTAAAATTCCTAAAATTCACCCCGGGCCCACGTACCCAGATTCCGTAATTTTTCGGATGAAAACGTTACCCATAATCTCAAAAACTCAAATATATAATTTCTATCCAATTCCATAACCATTTTCGTGGTTAAAATCTCATTTTTATAAAAAAAAAAACTAGGTTTTTCAGCTAAACCTTTGATTTATAAGATTTACTAGTTATAATCTACCCATAATCTATGTATTTAACTCAAGGTGTGTAGAATTAACTTACCTTCAAGTTGCTAGTTGAAATCCCCTCCCAAAAAGCTCCAGAATCGCCCAAGGATGGAAGAAATGAGGTTAAAAATGGTGAAATCCCGTTTTTAAGACATTCTGTCCGGAACAGTAGGCTCCTTCTTCGCGAACGCGGTCAGGGCTTCGCGTTCGCGAAGGCCAATTTCCTCAGCCTCAACATTACCCTTCGCGAACGCGAAAGGGGCCTTGCGAACACGAAGGCTTGCTTGCCCTTTCGCGAACGCGTGAGCTCCTTCGCGAACGCGTGAACTCCTTCACGAACGCGTAAGAAACTTCACCCGGTCCCAGTCCTCTTTCGCGAACGCGTCGCCTACCTCGCGAACGCGAAGAGCAAAAACCCAAGACTTCGCGAACGTGTCGCCTTTCACACGAACTTGAAAGGTAATTGCCCAGTCCCATTTTCCTTCATCGCGAACGCGAGGGAACTTACGCGTTCGCGAAGAAGGAAACCATAACTGGAATTTTTTGATTTTTCCGACTTAGCTCCGGATGGTTCAAAACACACCCAAGCCCCTCAGGACCCCGTCCAAAGGAACCAACAAGTTTGAAATCATAATACGGACCTACTCGAACTCTCGCAATGTGTAAAACAATATCAAATCTAAGAATCATACCCCAAACCAAATTGATTCAAACTTAAGAACTTCAAGTTTTTCAATTTACTTCCAATGCGCCGAAACATACTTAAACAACTCGGAATGACACAAAATTTTGCGTGCAAGTCTTAAATCACTATACGGAACTATTCCTAAACTTGGAATTCCAAACGGACTTCAATTACTCAAAAACCAACTCCAAACCAAATTTAAAGAACTTTAAACCTTCAAATAGTTGATTTTCACTATTAAGCGCCAAAACGCTCCCGGGTTATCCAAAACCCGATTCGAACATAAGCCCAAGTCCAAAATTATCATACGAACCTACAGGAACTGTCAAATCCCGATTCCAGGGTCGTTTTCTCAAAATGTTGACCGAAGTCAAACTTGGCCTTTTAAAGCCAACTTAAGGAACCAAGTGTTCCGATTTCAACCCAAACATTTCCAAATCCTGAACCAACCATCCCCGCAAGTCATAAATCATTAAAAGCACATACGGAAAGTTTTATTTTAGGGAACAGGCTTCTAAAAGTTAAAATGACCGGTTGGGTCATTACAAGTTGCGTGAGGGGTGAGATGAATTGTTACTAGTCCATGTATTCGTGCGAAGGGTCTAGAACTTGCCCCGAATATATTTCAAGGCAAAATCCAAAGTTTTGCTTGGTTTGAGAAGTGATTGTAGGCTATTCGTGGCCCGTTTGAGTTTTTTATTGCCAACCAATGTCATTATCCCTAGTCAACCCTTTTGAGCCTCTAGCCTTTCTCATTTGATAATCATGTTACAAGCCTTTGCCCATTTTGTCGTGACCCTCTCTTAACACCCGATCTTTCCTTAACACTCTTGTGAAAAAAATGGCTTAAAACTTAAGTTTCGGGGAGAGATGCAGAAGTTAAAAAAGGTATCAAGGCACAAAAAGAGAAAAGAAACGATCTCTATGAGAAGAGAAGGCAAGAAAAGAAAAGAACAAAAAGAAAAATGCAAAAAGTGAATAAGTGGAAGGGTTGAATGGATCCAAAAAGAGGTAATGATCCCAAGCATAAAGAAATCAAAAGGGAGAAAAAGAATGAAATGAACAAGAAAGAGTGATGTTAAGTCTCTCTAATAATCCTCTAATGAGGAGATAGTGCCTCCAAGAATTGGCAAGTGTGAGCCGAGAAATGAAAATTGGAGTGCTTAAGGAAAGGTATAACCACTTACCCATATGGTATCCTACCCTAACCCAAAAGCCTTCATTACATCCCGAAAGAAGTCCTACTTGATTTCAAACTGAGTGAGCTTACATTAGTGGTGATCTACATGATGGACAAGCCTATGATACTTGAGGACGTATTTGTGACATTCTCTTGTGAGAGATGAGTGAACCCTTAATGAATCTTTGATTGAATGCTAAATTTCTTAAGTGAGCTTGGAAAATGGAAAGTAGAGGAGGAAGAGTTTGGAGTCCACCATGGCCTACATGATTGGGCAAGAGTCCTTGATGAGTAAAGTCAATTCTTGAAGCTCAACAGTCACATTAGAACTATACGTGCATGAATGTTTAGCTTGTCGCCTTGCTGATAATACATGAGTAGTGGGGGTAATTGTTGGTCCCAACTGATGTGTGAATGGCTCACCTTTGACTCGCTGAAATGATAATTAACTCTTGGAGGTGGGAACTGATTTATTTGCTTGAGGACAAGCAAAGACTTAAATTTGGGGGAGTTGATAAGTAGGGATTTTGACTGCTTATTAGCACCTTTTTGCTCTTGTCTTAATCCGAAAGTATCAAATTGTGTTCCTAAAACTAATAAAATTGTGCAAAATGCAAGAATGCTGGAAGTTTGGTCTCTCGTGATGAGTTCTGACTCAAAAAGGAGTGTTCCGAAGCACAAGGCAATAAAGAGCGTTGAAGTCCAAAGATTTTCAGCAATGTGCATCCGCACATGAATTGTGCGGCCGCATAACTAGTCTTGCACTGACAAATATTTTCAAGTTCAGAGAATGTGCTGAAGTCCAAATCCTGAACCCTAGCAGAAGTGCGGACCGCACAAGAATTGTGCGGCTGCAGAAGTTTGCTTCGCAGCCGCAGTTCAGAAATGTACGGCTGCAGACTCCTCCTTCCTGCCAACTGAAGAAATCTGCAGACCGCACATGGAATTGTGCGGCCATAGAACCTCCTTAGGGGCATTTTTGTATGCGATTTTTAGCCTAGTATAAATAAATGAGTTTCACAAAATTAGGTCAAGTTTGAACATTCAAAGCTGCTATAGACGTGTCTTTTTACTATTTTAGGAAGTTTTAGCTTATTTGGGTATTTTAACATTAGATTTAATCGTTATAATCCTTCATCATGAGTTTAATTAGTTTTTATTCTTTATTTTCTGCAATTTCCATTATGAGTAGCTAAATTTTTACTAGGGTTGTGACCCAACCCTAGTGTGTAAATCTTATGAGTATTTAATTTAGTGCTTGTTTATGATTGAGTGTTGATTATTTAGCTTAGTTCATGCTTCAATTTTAGAATTTATGGTTGCAAACATTGATTCATGCCTATTTAATTTAGTCTCTTCTTGAGAGAGAAGGACCTAGTCTAGGATAACTTAGCTAACATGGAATTGGGTTAATTGAGAGATTGATTAACCTAATTAAAGGATTCAAACTAGAAATAGTAAGAACCCGACTTGAGCTTCTATCAATTGTTTTGGTTGATACCGATTTGGACTTGAGAAAGTCAAATTGGGCAAAATACTCACTTGCCGAGAGGTATTTAGTAGGTAATGTAGAGTTGATAGCAATAAGACACCCCAATCAACAAAACAAGTATTAACGTCTTTATCTCATTAGGAAAACACCTAGGTTATGGTCACAGCCCTAGGCCTTTAACCTATTTGGAAAAACCTCAAAAACATTTATATCTAATCTATTTTCGTTAGCTTGCATTCATTAGAGTAATAGTAGAAGTAGAAAACAAAACTTTGTTGTGGAAGTGCAATCTTAGATAACCCATTTGCTTGCTTCAAATATATACTCCTAATACCCCTTATAACTCCCAGTGCATTCAACCCCGACTCATAGTTGGGTAATTATTATTGCATACGACCGTATCATATCTCTTATTAAGGTGTGTTGTGGACGTAATCAATCCCGGACCAGTTAACAAGTGTGAATGAAGTACAGAGGTTGACCGATAGACTGGCATCTCTAAGCATGTTTATTTCTGGGTATTCGAAGAAATGTCATCACTTCCTTCACTTTGAAAAAGAAGAACCATTTCATGTGGACTCCAGAATGCCAACAAGCTTTGAAAGATCTAAAAAAGTACATGTCTAGTGTCTATCCCTCTATTGCTGTCAAAACCGGTAGAAGGTGAGATATTATTAATATATTTAGTGGTCTCGGAGGTAGAGGTAAGCGTTATTCTGGTCCGGGAGGAAGAAGGTACGCAATTTCCTATTTATTATGTAAGTAAAGTTCTATCGAGAGCGGAGACACGTTATCCGCACCTTGAGAAATTGGCCATAGCTCTCATAGCCGTCTCTCGAAAGCTTAGGCCTTATTTTTAGTTCCATCCTATAGTCGTTGTGAAAACCTTTACCTTGAGGAATGTCCTTTATAAGCCTGAGTTATCGGGTCGTTTAGCTAAATGGACAGTCGAAATTAGTGAATTTGACATTGAATACAAGCCCAGGACTGCAATCAAATCATAATTTTTAGCCGACTTCGTGCCTGACTTTAGTCCGGGATTAATGCAGTTAGCTGCTACAAAAGCAGTGTTGGTATCGAGAACAATATTAGGTGGTTGGACCTTGTTTACGAATGAAGATTCTAACGTCAAAGGGTCCGGTCTCGGGGTAGTATTAATCACTCCTTCAGGGGAGACCCTAAGACATGCCATTACAACTGTGCCACTAACTAACAATGATGCAAAGTATGCGGCTTTGGTTGTAGGACTTGAACTATCTTGGGGACTACATTCAAAGGTCATCGAAATAAAGTACGACTCCCAGATGGTGGTGAACTAAGTATACAGAATGTTCGACACCAAGGAGAAGCACATATAACAAGTATTACTTTCCCGGTTCAGGGAGTGGTCAATCATCCATATTCCGGGGGAGAAAAATATGGAGGCCAATGTATCGGACAATTTGGGTTCGTCCATGAAAATAAAAGGGTTTGATTATGGTGCGGTGGTTCAATTATTGCATTCAATGCTGGATGTGGACAGTTACTGTGAAGTTAACTCAACCAACTTAATTTGGGATCGGAGAAATAAGTTTATAGAATATCTATGTTATGGCAAATTGCTTCAAGACCCAAAAGCATCACGGGCACTATGGACCAAGGAAGCTTGTTACTATCTTGTTGATGGTCAATTATACAGAAGATCTTTCCAAGGACCATTAGCTCGGTGTTTAGGGACATCGAAGGCTGACTACGTGATGAGGTAAGTTCACGAAGGAGTATGCGGGAACCATTCCGGTGCACACTCGTTAGTTCTCAAATTAATAAGAGCTAGCTATTATTGGCCCTGGATCGAGCAAGACGTAAAGACATTTGTACAAAAGTGTGATAAATGTCAACGCCAAGCACAATTAGTGCATCAATCGATAGAACTTTTGCATTCGGTGGTGTTACCATGGGCATTTATGAAATAGGGGATGGACATAGTCGGTCCCTTACCACAAGGACCTGGTAAGGTAAAGTTTCTTTTGGTTATAATTGATTATTTTACTAAATGGGTTGAAGCAGGTGCTTACCAAAAGATCAGAGAATGAGAAGTGATTGATTTTATATGGGATCACATTGTCTATCGGTTTGAAATACCAAAAGAAATTGCTTGTGCAATGGGCACAATTTATAGGTTCCAAAAGTCACAAAAGTTTTAGAAGGATTGAAGATCAAACGAATTACATATTCACCATACCATCCAAGTGCTAAAAAAGGCAGAGTCAACAAATAAGGTAATAATCCAAAACCTTAAAAAGAAGTTAGAAGATGATAAAGGCAAGTAGACAGATGAGCTACCAGGTGTGTTGTGGGCATGTTAGACCACGGCGAAATCGAGCACGTGTGAAACAACCTTCTCACTTATATACAGTTTAGAGGCTTTGATTCCGGTGGAGGTGGGGGAACCGACCCTATGGTTTTCCCGAGCAAATGAGGAGACAAAAAATGAAGCATTGCTGGTTAAACTGGATTTACTTGAAGAGCACCAGAATTTGGCATATGTGAGAATGGTGGCACATAAGAAAAGAATGGAAAGATATTACAACTACACAGCAAATCTCCAATATTTCAAAGTTGGAGATTTGGTTAGTGACTCCCAGCTGGTGGTGAACCAAGTATATAGAATTTTCGATACCAAGGAGGAGCGCATACATCAATACTTGAACAAGGTTCAAGTATTACTTTCCCAGTTCACGGAGTGGTAAATCATCCACATTTTAAGGGAGGAAAATATGGAGGCTGGTGCATTGGCCAATTGGGATTTGTCCATGAAACTAAAAGGGTCTGATTCTGGTATAGTAGTTTAAATGTTGCATTCGGTGCTGGATATGGGCGATTACTGTGAAGTTAACTCAACCAGCTTAATTTGAGATAAGAGAAATGAGTTTATAGAATATCTAAGGCATGGAAATTGTTTGAAGACCCAAAAGCATCCCGAGCACTACGGACCAAGGCAACTCATTATTGTCTTGTTGATGGTCAATTATACAAGAGATCATTCCAAGGACCATTGGCTCGGTGTTTAGGGACATCAGAGGCTGACTACGTGATGAGGGAAGTTCACGAAGGAGTATGCGGGAACCATTCCGTGCAGACTCATTGGTTCTCAAATTAATATGGGTTGGCTATTATTGGCCCCGGATGGAGCAAGTCGCAAAGACATTTGTACTAAAGTGTGATAAATATCAACATCATGGACAATTAGTGCATCAACTGGCAGAACCTTTGTATTTGGTAGTGTCACCATAGCTATTCATGAAATGGGGATAGACATAGTCGGTCCCTTACCACAAGGACTCGGTAAGGTAAAATATCTTTTGGTTTTAACTATTATTTTACTAAATGGGTTGAGGTGGGTGCTTACTAAAAGATCGGATAACGAGAAGTGATTATTTTATATGGGATCACATCGTCTATCGGTTTGGAATACCAAAAGAAATCGTTTGTGACAATGGGCCACAATTTATAGGTTCCAAAGTCATAAAATTTTTGGAAGGATTAAAGATTAAACGAATTACATCTTCCCCATACCACCCGAGTGATAATGGACAGGCAGAGTAAACGAACAAGGTAATAATCCAAAAGCTTAAAAAGAAGTTAGTAGATGCTAAAGGCAAGTGGCCAGATAAGCTACCGAGTGTGTTGTGGGCATATCGGACCATGACGAAGTTGAGCACGGGTGAAGCACCTTTTCACGTGTATATGGTTTAAAGGCTTTGATCCTGGTGGATGTGGGGGAACCAACCCTATGGTTTTCCTGAGCAAATGAGGAGACAAACAATGAAGCATTGCTGGTTAAACTGGATTTACTTGAAGAGCAGCAGAATCTGGCATGGAGGATGGTGGCACAAAAATAAAGAATGGAGAGATATTACAACCGCAGAGCAAATCTCCGATATTTCAAAGTTAGGGATTTGGTTCTGAGAAAGGTAACTAAAAATACTCGAGAAGTTAATGCTTGGAAGGTGGGACCAATATAGGAAGGACCTTACCGGATTTCAGTTATAACCGACAAAGGTTCATATGAATTGAAAAGTCAAGATGGAGTTAAATTGCCAAGAAATTAGAACGCGACTCACCTCAAAATGTATTATTGCTAAAGATCCTTGCTGGTGCTGAAAATATGTGTTGCACTCTTTTTTCCTTCGTCTAGTTTTGTCCCAATTGGATTTTTTTGGCAAGATTTTTAATGAGACATCAATGTAAAGCATACTACAAAGAAATGATCATCTGCAAAAACAAAACTTTCAGTGTTCGAATTCTCATACTTAGCATCTGAACACTGGGGGAACCATTATGTATGAAGGCACTAAAAGTGTTACGAAGACCGGGGACTATTAGAACCGGGATCAATATCTTATTAGGATCAGGGACTGCATGATAAGTTCCATAAAAGTAATGTGTACAATTTAGCCACATGAATTGGCAGCTTTATTTACTTAAGCAACTGAATGTTTATGTAAATGTACTTTTAAATATAGAGGGAATAAATCAAAGTCCTTTTATTTTTATCTTATTTCTTGTCCGAATGATAAATTAATTTACTTTATCATTTGAAAGTTAGTTAAAACTTCAAATGCTTGTGCCGGAATGAACATGAGACGTCTTATTTAAGAGAACCGTAATTTATATATATATATATATATATATATATATTGTTGGTCACGTGGAGTTGATTCTGTTCCATGACCCTTTTGAGTCTTTCTTCCATTCTTGCTCTCTTCTCCTCGGCAGCATTGGCCTCCTCGATTTTGGAGCGTAAGTTAGCCTCCAAGTTATTGACTTGCTCCATAAAAGCAGACTCGCACTCAGCAACAACAGTCACAGTATCATGTAGTTCAACCCACTTAGCCTTTGTATCGTTAAGGTGTTCATTGAGCGGCCTCTTGGTTGTGGGTCATTCTATCTTACTCGGATTGCTGCAATCAGGCCTCGATATCATCCATTTGAGCAATTCTTTCTTCCATCACTGGGAGGCGCTCGACAAACTGATTTTGTTAGGCCAAAAGCTTATCTCATTTCGACATAAGTTATTGTTTGTCCAAGATCAACCTTTACAGGCCTTCAGAAGCAAGAAGGTTAGCCTAAAAAGGTTAAGGTTATTAACGCAAAGTATAGATGAAAAAAGGGATAGAAGAAAGTTAGATTGATACTTGCGCCGAACAGTGGATGCTATTGTTTAGTAGACACCAACAGAAAGAGAGTCCATTTTTCTCCAATCTTTTTCTATGGCCATCGGCTTCAGATAGTAGGCAAGATCCATCGTCTTAGAAAGTATGTGGAATTCATGCGTGAATATGAGGATGACACTTCGCTTGCCATTGAGGTTTTGAGTAG
This sequence comes from Nicotiana otophora, assembly GCA_000715115.1. Taxonomy (NCBI): domain Eukaryota; kingdom Viridiplantae; phylum Streptophyta; class Magnoliopsida; order Solanales; family Solanaceae; genus Nicotiana; species Nicotiana otophora. The sequence continues at coordinate 67,025 of AWOL01S0022851.1, forward strand.
GTACTGGAAAAGTGTTCCTTAGATTTACATGATTAAGTGACCGTGGGGAAGGAACATTTATTGTTTGTATAGTTGAGGCCGGTGGAGAGGTATCAACTGGTATTAAAGGAGTTACGGTTGCAATAGGCTCAGAGGATGGTGGCAGAGGAAGGTCAGGGGTTGAATTCCTTTGACCGGAGGCGTCAATAAGAGCCCGAAAACAGGAATCAACATTTTCAACCAAACCCAAATCTGTAAAGAGTCTCTAAACTTCCCCTGCTAGTGATGTTCAAATATCTCCCCACTAAGCATCTGGTTGAGCTAATGAATATCCTTTTCTTCTCCGAAGAGGAGACACTTCATCATCGGTTCCTTTATCATCAAGACCCGCAGGCCGATCCGGCTGGTGTTTCTTTCAAATTCTTCTCCCGAGTCCCAACCGAGGAGGTACGTTTCATGTTTGGTTTTTTATTTTTGGGCTGGGGACTCCGGGATAAGGCACCTTCATCAGAAGTGAGAGTAGATTCACGAACTCTCCTCCGGTTAAGGGCATTTTGCAGTACCCGTTCAACTTTCACAGGGTCATCGAGAGCCTCTATGTCGAGGCAAACAACGGATCCATTCGGGGCTAAGTTTTAGCACGCCCCCACGAAAAATATTTGGGGAGTAGAGATTCATCATGTAAGCAAGAGTTAGGGTTTTTTCGGTCTTAGAACATAATTGGCGGGGGCAAGCCACCATACGCCATACTGATGAGCCTACTTGTGCCAAACAAATTTGATATCGGTGGTAAAATTTCAAAATTATTGGATCGGTTTCTTTACCCACTCCCAAAGTAAAATGGTATGTATAAACATACATGAACCCTGGGTTTGGAGAAGGTAACCCTTTCTATTTCACTAGGGGCAAATATTTTAATATTGTTCCATTCTCAACCTTCCTTCACAATAGGGATGCTGGAAAGACGAATGGAAGAAGGGTACCTACGAACGAGTCAGTATCTGTAACTTTTGGGATCAATGGATTCTTTTTGTTCTTGGAGGCCAGATTTGGTATTTAAGTTGAAAGGGTATGGTGAAGTTCACGATAAGACATTCAGACTTGACATCAACCTCATTTGTTTTGTTCTTCTTTGGGCCTCTACCGAAGAGAAGGCCAGAGTTTTCGAGGACAGATGTGATAGAAGACATGGTGACAAGAAATTTGTAAAAAAAGATTTTACTGAGAGAATTAAATTTTGCAAGTAGGGTTCTAAGGTAAATCTGATAAGAAGAAGGAGTTGTAAAGGTAGAGATTAAAAATGATGAGTAATGGAGAAGTTTATAGACGACAGAAATCGTGGTCATGATTACCTCGAAAATTGGCGAAAATATTTGCCAAATTGTGGGGTAACACGTGTTCGGGTCATTAAACATGAAGAGACGTGCGTCCTTTCAACTCTTCGAAAACTTGCTTGCTAAGGAAAGAGGTTTTCTCTACTTTCCGCTAACACTAAAGTATTATCACCGAAAGATATGGGACTATTTGTATGCGGTAAAATTGGTTAGTGACAATTGTATGAATGAGGAGGGGAGACGTGGAGCTGAAGATAGGTAAGAATGTAAGATGTAAGTCAGCAAGTAGTTGATACCGGTTGCAAGCATATGAACGGTGTTGGGTGAATACCGAAGACAGGGTAACCGACAACAAAGATTTGAAGAATTGATATCGGATAACATTCAATGAACAACCGTTACAGAGAATATCTATATTTATAGCCAACCGTTGTGCAACCATCAATGTGAGTTTTATTCTCATTTAAAATGAGCTTGATTTGGGGATCTTATCTCCCTAAATATAGATATAAATATGAGAATTAGTATCCATTGTAGAAAAAAAATATTTTGTACACAAAAGCTTGAATCGGCTCTCATTCTACGACATTATTCTTTTACCTTGTTCTTAATATTGTTCTTACTTTTGCTACCGGAGAAGTTAAAATTTGTAGCCATGCTTGTATTTCCTTTAAATTTATTTTATAATCTTATTTACGTTCTTATTTATTTTATATTTTTGGGTCAAATTAATTCACGTGTCTATAAAATTATGTTACAAATTCAACTGTACCGCTTTACGAGTAAATAGTTGGTTCAATTTAAATATTTTATCGTATGATAAAATTAACTAAAGCAATGAATGAGGAAAAAAGGGATTACTTGAAACTTGGAAATTTGAGTAGGGGCTGATACCCTTCTTGGAGGTAAAATTGGGTTGTAGAGATGGTTGATGCTATCACAGCTTCTCTCCTTCCGCCGTTTTCTTCTAGTGGAAACCCTACTCCGACCCGTTTCGTCATGTGACTATTTATTCGGGCCTCTGGGTTCAATGACAAGAATGGGTGTAGAGAGTAGAGACCTATACTATACGTTTTCAAGTCAATAGTACCTCCTCTGGTCCAAAATAAATTGAGAAAAAAATACAAATAGGCAATATTTAAGAAAAAGTTTCAAAAACTTAGCAGCATAAGGTATTTTACATGACATGACAACCAAATAAATATGTTTCTTAGCCGAAATCTACACATATGGATCAATAAACACGTTTGATAAAAAATTCAAAAAATTCAATTCCTAAAAAACGCAAAGTGATTCAATTTCTTAGGAATAAGAAGTACTCCTAAAAATAAGAACATGTGAATAGAAGCATATTTGGAGGATAATTTCAATAAAAAAATAATTACTTATCTTCTGTCACAAAAAGAAGTTAATTCAATAAAACGGTTATTTAATATTATTTATATTATATTGTATTAAATTTCAAATTTGTTTTATCTTATATTTATACATAAGGAATAATAATGGTATATATAAGCATAAACATATTGAATTTTGTCACCGTTTGTACATAAAATAGATATTGAATAATAAATAATATATTCCTCACATATACAAAGCATATATTTTATATGACAAATATACATAAAATATATACAAATTTTATTAAATATACATAAATTATACAATAGATACATAATACATACACCAAATATATAAAAAATTATGCGTCAAAGATATATTATATACATAAAAGATATGCATGTATTATGCATTTCTGTTTGAGAGAATAATGCAAAATGTGATTTTAAGAGTAGCTATTAATGAGAAGGAAATTTTCATAGAAAAATATAAGTTTAGAAAATTCCGATTAATGATGAGAGAGAATTATGAATTGATTAATATGGCTCAAAAACAATCCCTTAAATTGTGGGTTGTGTCGGTTTATGTTTAAGAAATTGAAGGCCAATAAATAAGGTAAAGAATCTGAAAAATACTATAACTATAAATGAATATGAGATTTTTGGAATAAAGCAAAAGCACTATTATTCGTATAAATGGTTATTAATAAGAGTTCTAACGTGTAAAAATCTCAAATAAAGTTTTGGTGTAGAACGTAGACACCAAATTTTACTTATTTTTTTTTCAAATTGTCTTATTCATATTTTATTCAATTTATCTTACCTTGTTTTATTCTCTTACATACAAGACGATTGAATTTTTCTCTACGAGCTTATGATATATTCCTTTCCTTAGGATTACTGAGTAAAATTTGCAAAAAGAATGAAAAAATTATTTTGGAAAAATATTTGCATTATTTTGAGTTTAGTTTGAATAAGTACCTTTAATATCATCCGGACTAAGTACCCAAAAAATTAAATATCATTTGGACTTCCAAGAATATGCTAGAGTTTTTTAGTTTGACCCACCGATTTATTTTTCATGTTCCATTCCAAAATCTTGCAAAATAAAGAGAATTGGAATGAATGATGCGCACGTAGAATTTTTCAGCACGAATCTAGATTAGTCAGACCTCAAAAATACTATAGCAATCATAAACTTGACTAACTGAATTAGATTTATATAACTGACAACTAAACTCGCGAACGGACAGCACCAACATATTAGTTAAAGCCGTGAAGATTGCCTAACAATGAAATGAGACACATAATATAATAAGAATGGCTATTTTCACTTTACTCCTTACTTTATCTTATATTTATATTTAACATTGTACTGCATTAAAAGGAATCCCTATTCCCAATGCACACACACACACAATTTTTTTTATTTTTTAAACTTCTGCTGCACACACAATCTGATATGTAGATACGACACATTTAACATTCATTTTTTTTTGTCCTTCCTCACAACAGGTTTATCGGGTCATCGTATTTATGATTGATGAAGAAGAGGATGTGTACCCAATTCCTTGCTTGTGGAAAAGAAAAGAAGCTAAATCCCTATTCTACTTCTCAAAACAAAGATTTGTATTACACTGTATGATAAAGTGATAACCACGCGTTATTAGATTTCACCACATTTATATTTTCATGTTTTAGACTTAAACTTCTGTTCTTCGCTTAATCGCTCTTTGGTATTCGGAAGCGGAAAGCGAATTGTTGATCATGCCCGAAAAGAGAGGTTCTGTCTTTCTTCATTCAAGTAAGAAAAAGATGGAACCTTCACAGACCTATATGGAATCAGAACTCTCGTCTGCCTCTCTCTTTACCTTATGTAGCTGAACTTTCTTATTTTTTCCATTGATTTTTTTCTGAATTAAGGCAACTTTTTGTATAACATTAAGGCAACTTTTTGTATAACATATTATTACAGAATTCGGGCCAAAATTATATATGTAGTAGTAAAATGGGATGGCTTGGGATTGGGATGTGCTTAATAGTCACATTGTTAGCAAAATGGAAAAAGAAATAGTTTTAGAAAATTGAGAAAAAAAAGTTGTGTAGAACTTACAATATACTCACTCCGTTCACGCCCTTTCGGACCAGAGCCTAAATCTGGTGCCTTAGACCACTCGGCCAAACTGTCCTCGTGATGCAGTAACTTCGGCTCCAACTACTCACTGACCAGGGAAAACTCGAACGGTACTAAATTACTCCTCTCCCCAAATCTCTGTCTCTCTCTCTCTCTCTCTCTCTTTCTTCTGCTCTTTCTCTGTGTTTTCACTTATTTTAGAACGGGGGAGCTAAAAGGCAAAATCCGACAGTACGTTGCAGCAAAGGTTCCACTGGAAGTCACAATTTCTCTACCCCGAACCCGCACTCAGGCATTTCCTCTGTTTCCCATTTTCAGTATTCCAGTAAGTTCCGCCGCCGGCCATGACTCCGGTTTCATCAAAGCTTTACACAGGTCTCTCCCTCCCTCTCTCTGTAGCTGAAGTTATGCAATACAATATTATGCTAATTAACTAAAAGAAAACTACACATAAATTAATTGTCTTAAATCAATCTTCTTTTTGAATAATTTCAGATGATGTAAGCCTATTGATGGTTCTGATCGATACAAATCCGTACTTTTGGAGCTCCATGAAGAATACTGCCTTCACATTCTCCAAATTCCTATCTCATGTAAACCCCCCAAAACCCAAAAATATGTTTTTTTATAAAATAAATAGTCCTTGTAGTTTCTATTCGTTGAAGTTTGATGCTGGAATTTTTGGGAAAAAATGCAGGTTCTTGCTTTCTTGAATTCAATACTTCTGCTGAATCAGATGAACCAAGTGGTTGTGATTGCAACTGGTTACCATTCATGTGACTATGTGTTTGATTCGTCTAGTTCAATGCAAAGGGCTGAATGCTTGTTGGAGAAACTAGAGGAGTTTGTGGATAAAGATGAATCCTTGAGTCAAGAAGACTCTGTTGATGGAGTTGGATTTTCACTTCTTTCTGGTTCCCTTTCCATGGCTCTCTGCTGTATCCTCAATCACTTCATGTTGGTTTGGCTTTTTTTATCCTCATTGAATTGCAAGTTTAGTGCTTTTTTATCTTTTATGGTGCATAGCTGTGAATTCATGTTTGTTTAGAGGAAGTGTGCTTCTCTTAACCTGCGTGAATGGTTAGATATTCAACGGGTATTTCGTACAGGGCCTCTTCATCCACAGCCTCGGGTAAGTTCCTCAATTCAGAAGAAACTGAAATGGGTTCTTGGGTATTTAAATTGGTAGAATTTGATATGAAAATTTCTACTAGTATTCTGTGGATTTTGTTGTCCATTTCCACTTGTAGATTTTACTATTCCTATTGTTTCGTAGACTCTCCAAAATATTGCCACACCCGTGTCGGATTCTCCAAAACTACATTGCTTTTGGAGAATCTGACACGCACCCTGCGACATTTTCGGAGAGTCTAAGCAACATAGATATTAATTGCCTTTTCCTCTGTCCCATTTCTTGGGCAATTTTATTTACGTAATTTTACCAGATATTGCTACAAAATTGATACTGCCTGTACTACTAGTTTAATTTAACCTTTTAGTGTCTTTTAGAAGTAAGGTTATTGTTGGGAAAATACGCGTCTTTTCTTGTATTGTGCTTCAAAATTTAATTCCTTTTCTGTTATGTTGGATATCAAAGTTGCTAAAAGATTGTGCTTGAAATGATGGCAGATATTGTGTCTGCATGGATCGCCAGATGGGCCCGGACAGTATGTTTGATCTGAGCAGCCTACAATCTTTTCATCATTAGGTTCTCCGCTGAAACTTTTTTTTTTTGGGCAGATATGTTGCAGTCATGAATGCAATTTTCTCAGCTCAACGTTCAATGGTATGTAGAGGTTTAGTAATTCTTTTCTTCAATATTGTAGCCGTTTCATTTCCTTCTAGATTAATTCGAAAATAACAACACTATCTTCATAAAGGTAATTTCTATAAACTAGGGAATGGGACTCAGATTGTTATATTGTGGTTCTACTCTAAGAAATGCATTTTATTGCAGGTACCGATTGATTCGTGTGTAATAGGATCCCAGCATTCTGCTTTTCTTCAGCAGGTATCATTTGTCTACCTGCAATTTTTGGTCCTAAATCTATTCTTTCCCAGTATTGGTTCCTTTTTGGCTCACTGATGTAGTGGTGCATATCTGTGGACAGGCCTCTTACATCACTGGTGGTGTATATTTGAAACCCCAAGTATCAGATGGACTGTTTCAATATCTCTCGGTAAGTGTTGTTGAATTTGTTAAAACTCAGTTATCTCTAGCTTATCCAGTTTAACTCTCCAGTGGCTTCCTTTAAGCATGAATCCGATCTGATTTGGAAGCATGTTGAACTGATTTGATTTGTTTATTATATGTACTGCTTTTACCAAGGAGCTTATGCTATAAAGACCTGCCAAGAGTTTTTTCCATTGCATATCTGTTTTCTATCTTTTGATATGTAGTCTTCTCTGTTGTAGTTGGATATACAGTGACCAACAAAGTGGTGGGGATTAATAATCATGTCATTGAAAAGATATGATTGAATAAATCCCAATGTTCAATGACTTTGGTGTGTGTGTGTGTG